>VMKM01002332.1:0-77152 GCA_008360985.2 Macquaria ambigua
TTTGCGTGCATAGAGGATTCATCATTAACATGTACAAACTGATATCGATCTGATAAATAGGATTTAAACCAGCTTAGTGCGGTGCCTTTAATGCCAATTAAATGTTCTAGTCTCTGCAATAGAATGTGATGGTCAATGGTATCGAATGCAGCACTAAGATCTAGTAAGACAAGTACAGAGACAAGTCCTTTGTCGGATGCAATTAGAAGGTCATTTGTAACTTTCACCAGTGCTGTCTCTGTGCTATGATGCACTCAACAACAGCTTGTTGTTGTGTAGAAAGTCACACAACTGATTGGTGACTGCTTTCTCAAGGATCTTAGAGAGGGCTTTTTAAGAAGAGGTTTAATTACAGCTACTTTAAAGGACTGTGCCACATAGCCTTTTAATAAGGACAGATTGATCATATCTAGTAAATAAATGCTAACTAAGGGTAAAACTTCTTTAAGCAGCCTAGTTGGGACGGGGTCTAAGAGACACGTTGATGGCTTAGATGAGGAAATCATGGAAGTTAGTTGACTAAGGTTGATGGGAGAAAAGCAGTCTAAATGTACATCAGGTTTTACAGTTGTTTCTAAGGTTCCTGTGTTTGAAGATAAGTCAGTACCAAGTGAGGGCAGGAGGTGCTGAATTTTGTCTCTAATAGTTAGAATTTTATCGTTAAAGAAGCTCATAAAGTCATTACTACTGAGGTCTATAGGAATACATGGCTCAACAGAGCTGTGACTCTGTCAGTCTGGCTACAGTGCTGAACAGAAACCTGGGGTTGTTCTTATTTTCCTCTATTAATGATGAGTAGTAGGCTACTCTAGCGTTACGGAGGGCCTTCCTATAAATTTTAAGACTATCTTGCCAGGCTAAACGTGATTCTTCCAGATTGGTGGAACGCCATTTCCTTAAAAGCTTTCGCGATGTTTGCTTTAATTTGCGGGTTTGCGGGTTATACCATGGAGCTAACCTCCTCTGTTTTATTATCTTCTTTTTTAGAGGGGCGATAGAGTCGAGTGTTATTCGTAGTGAGCAAGCTACAGCTAAGCTGTAGTAGAAGCTACAAGTCATACGTCATCCTCCAAGCTTGCGCAGGCGCACTGTCCAGCCTCTTTGCGTCTGAGCGGCAAACCGATAAACATCGTTGTGAGCTAGCTAGTAAACTTATTTTGTATTTTACCACAATTGTAGCATTATAGACTTATATTATATATCTCTGTGTAGGTGTGTCTTTTTGTTTATCTGTCTATGGGTCGGTCTGTCCGTCTGTCAGTTTGTTTTTCTTGTTAGTTAGCTAACTTAGGTAGGTGTGGTTAGCTAGCCTAACTTACTGCATTAGCTAACAGAGGGCCTTCATTTTGTTTTTTAGTTTTGTCCACCTTAGTTTAGTGTGTTATTTATTTTCACATTGGCATTTGTGTGTGTGGTGAACGGGTGCAATCAACACAGTGGATTACAGGAAATCCCACCGGCAAACAAGCTAACGCACAGCCAGCTGTCTGGACCGCACAACCTACGCGCCGCATTTTCATCTGCAACACGCATTTTACTACAGACTGCTTCATCAGAGAAGGCTGAAGTTGAGGAGCGATGCTGTCCCAACCATCAGCGTTGATGAAATGGTGAGTTGTGCACTGTGAAATGTTTTTAATGATTTATTCACACTAGGGAACTAACATTAGTTGACGGCTGGTTATTTTGTTGTTTCATAACGTAAAGACGTGTCTTTATGTGTTGGTGTTTACGGAATATCAGCCACTCTAACGGTAGCTGATTGTCTGAATAACATGACATGCATCATCACATATTGTACATTATTTGGATAGGCTCTCAAGACAAAAGAGATAGGGTGCCAGACAGACCCCCCAGTAACACACCTATTCCCAGCACAGAGAAGTAAAGGTAAGGATAATGAGGGTACAGTGTGAAGGGCCAGGGACAGCTCCAGACTCTGCTGGACTAGTCACACAGTTGTGGTTCACTTCTTAGTAGATATGTGTGATTCCAGTGATGTTGGACAAATAATATATAGGCAATTCTTTCGTGTGTATAGGCTCAGTTCTGTAAAAGAAAAAATCTGCGTGTTCAAAACTAAATCTGCGTGTATGCATACAGTGTGTAAACTATGGGATGTAAACTAAATGCTTTTCTTTTTCATTGTGTGTGCTAGCTGTTCAAGTGTACCTTCAACCTGAGAGGAAGAGTGTGTCCTGTGAGACAGAACCTGAACCCCAATACACAACCCCCATTTGCACACCACTGAAGAGATCACGCTTGGACTACTCCACAGATGATTCCAGTTTTAGTCCTGGTGACAGCACTTTGATTAAAGATCGGTAAGATTTTAACTTTTTCAGCTTGTGTCTTAAACGTTCCTTAATTAACATGTGACGTGTCATCTGTGTGTGTGTGTGTGTACAAATATTAGATCCTAAATTTAAATTCATGAGGCTGGGTTTGAACCCAACCATGGGCCTTTCTGTGTGGAGTGTGCCTGTTCTTCCTGTGTTCATGTGTGTTTCCTCTGGGTGCTCCTCGCATGTCATGTTAGTGTGTGTAGAAGGGCACAGCTGAAAATAATACTCAGCAAGCCTACCCTGGGTAAATAACAGTTAATAAATAGTTATATTTGTGATAGTGCCCAAACCAGATATATGAATAAGAGAGATGATTAGTCAAAAATTGACAAAAATGTCATCAGTTAGGTATATAGAGTTTTGTAGATGGGTAATCAGTTTTGCAAAGGGAACAATGAGATCAAGGGCTTTACCAAGCAAAAGGCCAAGTGAGAAGAGCAGCTGCACAATCGTCGGACGCAGCTTCTCTGATGAAGACAACTTATGTACTGTATCAAAACTTTATGTAAATGATCGATGATGATCGATACAGTCATGTGACTGCATCACATGACTGTATCGATCACAACATTACCGGTCCGAGCTAAGAGACACAATATATCTTGGGGCAGTTGAGTATGTCCAGTAAGCTCACGCCGCATACTCAGAAATTCTTGCTAATCTAGTACACATCCGGGTATTTCTCGCATACACAAAATCCACATACTGTGCAGTTGGAACACACTATATACTCAATTTGACATCATACTTAGTATGAATAGTGTGTTAGTATGCGATTCTGAACACAGCCATGGACATAATTAACAAATAGCTCAATGCTGATTTGCAAATTGCTTTGGGACGTCAAGTTAAATGAAACATGAGCTACCAGTTACATATCTGCAAGTCTGAATGCACACCTACAAATCTCTGCAGACAAATCTACTGTTACATTTTCAAATCTCAATACATGGTTACACATTTATAAATCTCAGGAAACATTTGCACATATCAACTTATGCATTTACTATGATAATGTTTTAAATCACTGCACACTCAGTATATACATTATATACAGTGCCTTGAAAAAGTTTTCAGACCCTTGATAAAATCTCACTTTTTTACTGGATAACAGATACTGCTGTAATATTTCTTTCCATGTAATACCTTAATTCAAAATATGACTACTCAGAATGATTTTTTCTACTTTAACTTCATATTTTGACAAAGTTCTGAATACTTTTGTAATGCACTATATGTGCATCAATGTTTAATGCTTATGTTTTACATCCTTCAGAGCAATGAAGTGGGCAACAGCCTGAGGATGGTTAAGATTAGAAATAATTGTTAATCAAAAATCTCATATGTAAGTATGTAATGTAAACTCCCTATAATATTGATATCAAGGTATTCAGTCAAAGGTGTCATATTTGATTTTGTCCATGTGGCCAAGGCCTATACTGAAAAGTCATCCATGTCCTGCCATGTGTCTGTTTTGTAAATATAACTATGGAATAAACTAATTCTACAACGCAACTGAATGTGTCCTTTTCTCCATTTAACAGGGGATAGTACAGATGTGTCATCTTGAATATACTAACTGTTGGGGCGTAGCTGATTCAGTGTGTGTGACTGAAATCACTAACCTTTTGATTTATTCATTTTGCCAAGACATCTTTAGAAGGTAAGGGGACAGAAAATGTTCCATAAACATATTTACAAGTAAACCACTTTATTGTCCTAATGAACCTATATTTGGGGATAATGAAAATCAGTGTAGTCATGGGATGGATCAGGAAACGTCTGCCTTATCTTCAGAACCACACATGATGGAATTACCACCTGGACATGTTTTCCTAGGTATCCCCAGCACCAGCGAACAAAGTTTCTGTATGATGTGTGTCTGTACCACCTATGAAAAAAAGTAGGAAATTTGCTTCACATTTCTAGCATAAAACTGAAACTTGTTAACTTAAACTGAATAATACAATACATACACATGTTGTGCCTCCAATTCACCACAGTGCTGCCTGTAGCTGTTGTACACAGTGGTAGACACACTGACCAATAACTGCCTAGGGAAGACAGGATTCCACCATGTTACTGGACAATAGGCAGTTTTATAACTTGAAACACTCTGTCCCGTTATCTTTTAAAATGTCTTGGAAAAATGTACCTGACTGACTTTCC
This sequence comes from Macquaria ambigua, assembly GCA_008360985.2. Taxonomy (NCBI): domain Eukaryota; kingdom Metazoa; phylum Chordata; class Actinopteri; order Centrarchiformes; family Percichthyidae; genus Macquaria; species Macquaria ambigua. Next base: position 4,515 of record VMKM01002332.1, read on the forward strand.
TACAGCACACATTCTCTCAAGCTTCTGGCATGGAGGCGCAGTGGCCACAAATGCACCTGTTTATACAGACTCAGTTTTACTACAGTCAGGTTTGTAGCAGTTGTATTAATTTCAATAATATGCAACAACACATTATAATATTTTACACAGTTTTCTATCCTGCCAAGATTTGGAGGCTATGCGAAATTGTAGCCACTGAGGAGGAAATTTACAAAAGTTGAGCCATCGTCTGATTTCACATATCTCTGTTACTGACGCGTAACCTAGTCTATTTAGGTGATGAGGGGGGATAAATATCAGTAGATTGACTGCTGTGTATTGATAAATCCGTGGCGCTGCCAGTGGTGCTGAAGTAGCAGACAGATCAGTTGGAGGGACTGATCCCTCTGCTACTACTCCTGTCAGCTTCGCCTCGGATCTATAATAATCAATATAATAGCTATATAGCTGGGGTCGTTCATGAGTCGGCTCGAACGAAACGCACCAGCAGTGTCCCAAAATGCGAGCCATTGGCTCAAGTGTATATTGTCTGATGACCGCCGTCTCATTGGGGTCCTCGTTTTCAGGTGAAGAAGGTGGAGAAAAATCCTCCACCTCATAACTTATGTTAGAATGACAGCTAATATCCATGCTATTGCTACTTATGCTAGTTATGTTGACCATAGACTAAAGTTGTTGACCTTGACATGTACACTATCTGGTTGTCATGGTTGATGAAAACCTTAACCAGTTAAATTTAATTAATGCACCATTCAGCACCTTGGGAAGTAAAAGATAAATAAGATAGTTTCTATATTGATGGGACCCTTACTTCTAACCTAACATTCCCTAATTGCTCTTTTGCTTTAGCATCAACCCGCAATCACAGGGAAGAGTAAAAGGGTCCCCTGGTAAGTCAACTTGCCTTTGGAAAGGTTGCGCTGGAGGGAGGGGGGAAGCAAAGGATCAGCGCAGATTTTTGTATGGACCACTCCCTGGAGCACTTTGGCTTTCCCGCGTGCACTTATTCCATGGGGCAGCTGTATGATGATGCTGGGTTTGACTGAATCATGTGATGTCGGCGTTTGTCAGTTGTTTGTTGAATTCAGAGTTTGTTACAGTCCTAACTTTTGTAGTCTTAGAACACAGGCGTTGCACAGGCTGGAGCAGGGTGGACTGGAGACAGCAACTTAGGAGCGCTAGCAAGGTTTGCTAGACATTGGAAAGGAGGGGTGGAGCAGACCCAGACCTGTGTATGTGTGCCAGAATTGGCATTTCAACTTGCATTTTGCCCTGTTACAAGTTATGATCGATTCACTGGTTAGACCTGTATATATTCACATTCCTCATGTTATTACCTATTAAAAGAGTCCAAACAGCCTATCTTTTCCAGATTAGTGGATATATGTTAACATTTCCTGTTAGTTCAGTTTATATTGTTCCTGCATCAAAATCAGTACATGGCATCAAAGCTTCATACTCTTCCTATTGTGATAACTAAGCATACCATATCAATTAGTATACATTCATTTTGCATTACATGATCAGTTCCTGTGTTCTTTGTTTCCCATGGAGCAGTCCCTGATGAAGAGCTGAGCATCATCCTGGAATGATGGGTTGTTGTCCCTTATCAGAGATTTGCCGGTTCGTGTCTTGTTGTCCCAACTTCTGTATTACGTTTCTCACTTTTTGGCACTGACAACCCTTTGGTCATCATCCGGGAGTCTTACAGGCCTGTATCTTGACTCAGTTCTCTGTGGAAGGAATGAAACTCACCACGGATACACGTTAGTCATGAGATATAATACATACAATAAGGATAGGTACTTCAGGTGATTTGTGACAAACCTGGAAGTAGCTCTGCAATGCAAGAAACACAGAGGATACTTAATATTTGGCTTGAGGCTGTGTGTGTTCTTTTCTGATAAGTGCACAGCTCTGATACAGCAGCCTCATCTGAGTCCTAAGTTAATAATCAAAACTGGAAGGTTGTTGGTTTCAGCTAGGTAACAGCTTCTCCTACTTTTTGAGGTAATGTTTATTCTACGGTTGACAAAGTTTGTGATAACACCAAGTGTATTCTCTGCCACCCCAGCAGTGTGACTCTAGGGTTGGCAATAATCAACAACTACTGGATGAATTGCCATGAAGTTTAGTACAGATATATCTGCATACATTTTCTGCATACTTCATTTATTTATCATTATACAACACAGGGTTGTACAACAAAATGCAAGCTGTAGTCAGTAGATGGGTACCAATGATGTTCTGGGCAGTTTAATCACCTGCTGCAGAGCCCTCCTGTCCTGGGCCATGCACATCCCATGCCACTTTGTAATGTTTCCAGTCAGGATGTTTTCTATTGCTCCTCTGTAAAAGTTAACAAGAACTTGGAACGGAAATTTTGCCTTCTTAAGTTTTCTTAAGAAATACAGTTGTTTCTGAGCTTTCTTTACCAGGGTGGAAATGTGTGATGTCAATGACAGGTTCTCTGTGATGTTGATTCCCAGGAGCCTAAAACTGTTCACCTGCTCCACCTCATCTCCACTAATGTAGACAGCGGTGTGTGTCTTCGTATCCTTTTTTCTAAAATCAATGATCATCTCCTTGGTTTTGCTGATGCTGAGCAGTAGGTTGTTCTCTGTACACCACTCAGCAAGATTGTTGATTCTCTCTTGATATCAGTCATGGGTGTACAGTGTGAACAGCAGGGGGCTGAGCACACAGCCCTGGGGGGGCTCCGATGTTGAGCACTAGAGTGGAGGAGGTGTGCCCGCCAATCCGAACTGTCTTCATGGGGGGGATTATGTTAAATGCGTAGCTGAAATCAACAAGCAGCATTCTCATGTAGGTGTTGATGTGTGTGGGCTGAGTGGAGGGCAGTGGAGATGGCATCCTCTGTGGATCTGTTGGTTCTGAATGCAAACTGGTGAGGGTCCAAGATAGCTGGGATGTTGTCTTTGATGTGAAAACAAGTTTCTCAAAGCACTTCATCAGCATGGGAGTGATGTCTCCGCTTTGTCTCCTTGATGCCAGCCTTCAGTCTCGCTCTGGTGATTCTGTAAGCTTCTTTGTCACCTTACCAAAAGCCAGCTTTTTTGGCTCTGGATAGGGCCCTCACCTCTCCATTCATTCAGGCTTTCTGGTTGGGAATGATTTTATTGTCTTTGTGATCACCACATCATCAACACATTTGCTGATGTATGATGTCACTGATGATGTATATTCCTCAAGATTGACGTGGTTCTCCTGAGTGTCGGCATCTCTGAATATGTGATTTGATAGTTAGGTTAGATTAAAGGATAAGTCTGGTGATATTCTATAGTTGTCTTATCAACAATTCCATGAAAAGACCAAAACCAACAATGAATTGATCCTACTAATAAGCATTTTGTGTGTATCCAAAGCCCGATATAGTTCAAGTTCAAGACTTTATTTGCCATTTACTCAGGTACAAGTGTACAAGGGCATTGGAATTCTTGTGCGGATCTCAGTCGAGTGATAAAAAATACAATACAATAAAACATACACATAGCAAAAATAAAAGATACATATAAATATAAATAGTAAATAATAAAATATACACAGTAAACAAGTATAGAGTATAATAGTGTGTGTGTGTGTGTGTGTGACTGTATGCGTAGAGGGGGTGTGGGGGTATGTGTGAAGAGGGAGGGTGAGGATGGTCTCCGCAAGACCTCTATAGGCCTGGGTAAGAGGGTGACTGCTCAGGCCGGCTTTCTTCAGTGACCTGATGAAATAGGTCACTGCTGTGCCTTCTTGACAGTGGCCAAGGTGTTTTCTGACCACCTCAGGTTATTGGTGATGTGCAGACCCAGAAACCTGAAGCTGTTGACACGTTCCACCTCAGTGTCTTTAATCCAGAGAGGTTGCAGATGGGCAGCTTTCTTCCTAAAATCCAGGATTAGCTCCTTGGTCTTGTCAGTGTTGAGGACAAGTTTGTTTTCTTCCCCATAGGCGAGTGTGTCATCCACCAGCTGCCTGTAGTGCAATTCATTGTTACCCTTGATAAGTCCTAGGATGGTTGTATCATCTGCAAATTTAAAAATGTTTATGGGTGGACAGGCAGTCATGAGTGTAGAGGGAAAAGAGTCTAGGGCTGAGGCAGCAAGCCTGGTGCTGATGGTGCTAATTCCAGTGCTGATATTCAGTGCTGCTGATACCATATTCCCCACCCTACCCACGTGAGGTCTGTCCGCCAAAATCCACTTGCAGGTAGGAGTGGGCAGCCCCAGATCTGCCAGCTTCGCTACCAGCTTAGTGGGCTGGACAGTGTTAAAAGCTGAACTATAGTCCAGAAAGAGCATGCGGGCATAGGTGTTGGGGTTGTCCAGGTGTTCAAAGACTGAGTGGAGAGCCAGGGCCACAGCATCATCCACCAATCTGTTTTCCCGGTAGGCAAACTGAAGAGGATCGGTGGTCACAGGTATAATGGAGTCCATGAATCTCAGCACCAGTTTCTCTAGGCACTTCATGGCGACTGATGTTAGCACCACCGGACGGAAGTCGTTGTGTGTGCCTTTTTGGGAACTGGTACAATAACTGAGTGTTTAAAGTGGTGCAGGACGACAGCCTGGGCCAGCGGAGTGTTTAAGATGTAAGTGTACACATCTGCCAGCTCAGCAGCACAGGCTCTCTAGGTGACACTCCATCCTGCCTGCTGTCTTATGGGGGTTGACCTGCTGCAGAGACCTTAGAACCTGTGCACGAGTTACCTGGAGAATGCTCTCCCCCGGGCCCCATGGTGATGCTGGTAGTGCTAGCGAGGTGTCCTGATGGGGGTTACCAAAGCGGGCATCATTAAGTGTATTCACTACTGTGGGCCTGTCAACAGAGAAAACACCACACACTGGATGACGTTCTGGAGCCGTTCGGCCCGTTTATTTACAACTATGTACAATATCTTTACGTTGCAGTCCTCTGGCCAGCTTGGCTTCTTTCCGCTCCTTCCCGCACACTCTCCTCAGGGCTGCCACTACTGATATAAGCACACAGATTGATTAATGCCTTGCACCTGTGTTTCCCAGGGCTACCTGCCCTGAGCTCCTAAGCCACTCCTCCACTTCTCCCACTCTGCAGCCAAGCTCAAATCACGCCCCACCACCACATTAAGTCTGTCTGGAAGGGTGATGTCTGAAGTGGTGACAGTATGCTTGTTTCCCTTGTAGTTTGTGACAACCTGTATGCCCTGCTACATACTACGGGTGTTGTTATCAGCATAACAGCGTTCCAGTTTTTGTGCATGGGTCCTTTTTGCTGCCCTGATCGATTTCAGCAGAGCATAATGGGCCAATTTATACTGTTGGTTGTTGCCTGAATGGAAAGCCATGTTGCGCTCCCTGATCTTAACTCGGACATCTTGGTTGAACCAAGAACATTTATGTCTCATTCCTCTGTGCCATAGAGCTCCATTCACTGTAGTTTGTTTTGACTCAATCCCACATACATACACAGTCCTGCTTCCAGGCATACTCAGATATACTCATTTGAGCACCAAATGTGGATTCATATGCAGCTGAAAATAATCCCCAACAAATGCACTCTTTCCTCCTGTTTGAGTAATTTTTGTTAAGAGCTGTTTCAGGAAAGTCTTTTTTAAGAAGGAAACTATATATTTGTGGGCCATTTTAAAAAGATGTATGTCCTCAGTAGGAACCAATGGGGCTGAATGCCACACACAGGGTAGGGAAGTCAGATCAGTATTGAGAGACAGACTAACATATTGTTGATTTTGGTCTTTTCACTGACTCTGTTGACAATAAGAAAAATTCACAACATTGCCAGTCTTATCCTTTAAGGTTTGATGTCTATATGTCTGGGTATCGTATGTCTCAATACGTAGGCAGTAGGCAGTTTTAAAAACATTAAATACTATCATATAAATTTGAGTTATAAACTCAATCCAAAAATATGTACCTTATATTGGCCTTCAGAATCCTGTCAGTCAAACCCAAGCGTGAAAATCACTGCATGGCTCATTCCTTACTGTGCTAGTCTCTATGTATTCGGTATTAGATGAACAAGACAGTCCTCCATGCTGGTTTTGCTGTCAGAATGTGAACAGTCTGTGTGTGAAAGGTCTAACCCCCCACAGCAGTTGGAAAGGTAAAACTCCCTTTTTTGTTGATATGAAGAATTCATTTTCTAATAGGCTCCATGTCATGTAATATTGATGGATCTGCTGACCCAGTTTGAGAGTCCTCTATCCCAGTGGCAAACAGCAGAGTTAAGGCAGCATGAATGCCTCGGAGCTAGCCTCAGGCTGGAGGAGAGGGGGGCCAGGCCACCTGCCTGTCTGATCCAGGGCCAAAGCTGGATGAGGGACATGGTAAATACTTGACAGATAAAAAGATAGCAGTGTGTGTACCATTACCCGCATCATAAAGACACCTTATGACTAAAAACTCCTTGACCCTTTTCTCTGCATCCAGAATTTACAATATGAGACTGCTTGGATGACATTTTTCTTTCAGCTATCTTCTTCAAACACATTATGTCTTTAGTACAGACTGGAGCCTCTATGGCAAAACAAACTTTCAGCCCATCAATGTCACAATAAAGCAAATGATGCAAACTCTAAAGACTGTAGAATGGCGTCGGCTTTACAGCATTTCTGAAGACTACAGAGTAGAACAAAGGGCTGAAACACAGTGATTGATTTGCAGCCTTTAATATTGCAAATAGACTTATGTTTCATCAGAGTCAAAATGGGCACAGACATTTGGCAAATAAATATACAGTCAACCAAAAATACGTGTCCAATTTTCATTAAACAGGATTTCAAATCTAATGGATAATGGATCCAAGGGCACAAGTGCCATGTCCAAGTGCTGCACCCCATACACTATAATCACAACAGAAACAAAAGAGCTCAGATAGATCTCTTTAGATATTTTGGCATGTCAACACAGGAAACATGGGGAAAAAGAAGGAATGGCATGACATGCAACAATCATCCCAGGCCGGAATTGAACCAGCAGCGTTACAATCATATGGTATTCCTCTTAACCACTTGGGCACCCAGATATATCTTAAAGTTACATAAAATCATCCACAAAAAGTGCAAGTACTGTAGCAAACAGGTATCATCCATTAGAGGAATCATGACAAATTCAGCTCTTCGTTAAGGCCAAAAGGTGCACTAAGCTAATGTAATGTAACTAACCTAATAAACCTTAATGACACTGCAGAGCCATGGTTACCTTGTGCATAATGATGTGCAATAGCATAATCCATGTGTGCATTGTAGTTTCAGATATACAAATCTTAAAAGCCTTTTTGTCCAACATACACCAAACCACAAGGACATTTCAGTATGTATACAACATGTGTGCTGCTGCAATTTATAAAAGATTTGATTTATTTTAGGTGTATTTTTTACCATTCCATTATGACTCTGATGAAGACACAGTAGTGTTGAAACAATTGCACTATTACAGTAAAAGCTGCAAATAAATAATTTACGTCCAGTACTTTCTTCCCACTGAAGTTTACTGTCTTTAATCTGAGAAGCTCATGATTCAGCAGCACATTTCTGGAAGATGCATGGTGAACCCCTTTTCACCTAGCCATTTCTGAAGCGTTGTACATATATCAGAATGTTGATATTGGACGATTCTGCAAAACTTCGGATTACATCAAATGCCAATGTTTTTTAAATTCTCACTTTCTGTAATATCTGTACATGGCAACTATAGTATGGTTAAGCCTGGGAAGGATCATGGTTATAGCAGTTTAGCTATGGTTAAGGCATGGTATAGTATAGGGTTAGGCAACTAAAATATTTGGTTAAGGTTAGCGAACGATTATGGTTACAATAATAAAAAGATGTTAATTGCAGGTTTATGATGGGATGTGAAATGCATGAAAGTCTGACAAGCTACACGGCCATCCACCACCCATACCTCCACACCCTTTCTTTCTGCCTTACTATATAAAAGGCACACTACTTTCTGTGCTGGCACTTAACGCTGGCATTTGACGTAAATGGTGAGTTGTGGAATTATCCAATATCATAATTCCTAGGGATACCGTGCTGATCAGTCATACCACACAGTACACTGTCCAATGTGACTGTTATAGACAACAGCTTTACACAACAGATACAACCTATAGTCGCCAAATATGTGACCCATTGGTACCCCAAAGCCACACCATTTAGTATTTAGTTCTCCCATTATCTTTGCGTCATGATATTAAAGTGAGAGGAGTCATCACTTCTTACTCTGCCAGTATCTGTGAGACCACAGTCGGATAAAAAACAGGGAACCAGTCTTTGAAAAATTTGCTAATAAGGATTTTCTGTCAAGTAGAACTGCATCTGAAGTTCCTGTGGTTGTCTTGGGTTGATCTTTTGAGGTGTTGTCACATCTGGAATGTTTCCTGTCCTGGTCCAAATCAGGAGACGACTACTCTTGCTTTGCAATATGCACTGCTACAGTTAGGTGTCAGGAAAGACTAGTCAATTATTATTAACTGAAGCCAAAGACAAAGCAGACATTTCTTTCAATGGCCACAGGTTTAGTCTAGGAAACAATGTTCTCCGAAGATCCCAGTGGTATTCACTGTAGATTAGGTAGGCAGAAATGGGCTACTCCAAGCCACACAACAGCCAAGACTGATGCTGACACAAGTTTCTCTGATTGTTCGGTTGTGTTTTCATATCACCAAACAAATTTAACTGAGGCCCCAATCTCATGGAGGTCCAAAAAATGCAAGGTACTTGTGTTGGTGTTTCCAAAGCTTTCAGTCAAATTCCGTGGCCTTCCTCAGCATATGGAATGGCTCAGTTGTCACGGAGAGAGAGTGTCATTCTCCATGGCAACTAAGAAACTTCATGGGCTGAGGAAGGCCACAAGATGTGACTGAAAGCTTTGGAAACACCAAGTAAGTGGGCCTTATTTTTTCCAGACTGCTTTTTCCAAGGTCAAGAATGAACTTTCAAGCTCAGTTGTTGTGGATGTTTACAAGCCCTTATCACACAACTAGCTGAAATGAGACTACTGTTCCCTACCTTGTACATGCAATTAATTCCTATTAATGCAGGATTTGACAATTTCATATTTTAGTGCCCCCCAGTGGTAGTATCCATAAAAACACTGTGGCAGGAAACAAGATCTGACATGGGGACCCTATGGAGGAATAGGTTCAAAGCAACACTCTACACTAATTTAGTCAGAGCACTACAGCATTTGCCATTGAAATAAACTTAAAGAAGCTATGATCACATAAAAGGTCTACACATAGTGGCTTTAAAGATACCACTCATCATTAAATTCAGACTTCAGAAACGTACAGGAAGAAAATCCACTTGAGTCAAAGATGAAATAACAAGCGTTTAATATAATACACATTGTTTGTTTTAAATGCATACATCCTGGCTGATGAGAGTTTAGATCGTTCCACTTTACATTGGTGAAAGAGAGTCTGCCTTTCAAGGTGTACAAGAAACCAGTCATGTTGTAAACCATTAATATGCCAGACTAAAAATAGGCTTTAAAAAAAAACTTTTGTTTCCCTGCTTTGCTAAAGAGTGCTTGAAAAACGTTTTTTTTCTGGAACATATATTTAAACCTTTGAACATTTACCTGCTATTGAAGCAAGTAGTACAAAAGGACATTCATCACACCACTATTTCAGTTTAAAAAAAGCTAACATTTACAGAGCTAAAAACAACCAGCTGCGAAAGAGTGTTTATAGGCTTGAGATTAGGTTGTTAAGTTATTTCATCATACCACAGTTTTATTGATGGTGGCTGGCAACAAGCTAGTTTGGTCACAGCTTTGATGCTGCTATCCAAAGTTTGAATAATAATGCGAAATACACCTAAAATAAGTCTTTATGTCTATCTAAACCTGATACATAAAAACACCAGCAGTTCAATAATGGAGAGATGCCTGTTTGTAAATGAGAGTCATTCTTACCAACACCAGACAAATCCTCTTCAAATCTGTCAAGGCCAAAGGCTGCCAGAGCTTCCCCTGAACTCAGAGCTGTGTTGCTGGGTGACTTACCTCTCTGTCTGGGTGAGTGAGCAGTTAATTTTCACCCTCATCCTCAGTGTGCCTCCACAGACCTCCAGTACAGTGAACTGAGCTGCATAAGCTGCACACCATAAGTGTCGTTTGGTGTTAATTGTTATGCCAACGGTCGCTCTGTGTGACGCTCGTCTAAATTGCAGAGAAATGCAATTAACATGGAGCAGCGGGACATTAAAAGCCATATTTGTCACTGTCAGGATCTGAGCAGGCGTCTGATTGCACAGCTGATTGGAGAAGATGGCATGCCCCCCCAACCCTGTCCTCCTCCTTCATCTCTCTACTCTACCCAGAGAGGAAGATGGAAGAATGGAGGGAGCATGGTGTGAAATATGTATAGTGTGGTGTCTTAACAGGAAACAGGAGATCCTAAGTTTGGAGCTCCAGCTATGAGTGTTATGACAGCTTGTCTGTCAGCTAAACTGGAGAGAAGTTCTCATATTGAGAGTTAATCAGTCTTCATGTCCAACTGTTACGTCTGACATCTACAGCAGACAAACACTACACTGACGAGGCATATCAACATGAGGATGCCTCAAAACATTTCTTGCCCAGTATCGCTGCTTTAACCCCTCAATATTTTCATCCTTCAGACCCTTGATTCATGTTTCATCTCTGTGTTAATGTTGAGTGCTTTAGTGCTGCACTTCATGAAAATCACTTGTTAGTCAAGCAGTGTGGTCGGTGCTGTGACAGCTGTGACATGGCTGAAACTTTCTGTTGTTGAAACTCAAGGGCTATCGCTGATCAAACCAAAAACTTCTTTTTGTTTGTAAAAATGGAAACAGAAATTCCCAGGAAAGAACCGGCACTGGATGTTTTCAATAACTGTATTTCAGTTAAAGCCACTGTGTGTAGACTTTTTAAGGGATTACAACATCTTTCAAATTATTCTGATGGCATAGGTTTAGCATAGGTTTAGTTTGTAGAAAAAAATAGACAATTCTGGTGACTGGCTATGTGTTGCTAACAGCCCATTCATCTCAGTGTCCCTTTCTGTGTTGAGGTGGTGAGGGGTGGGCAGTATAGTGGTTATCATAGTTATAATTTTGCACTAGCTGTAGATTAAGGTTGTATAGTTATCACCTAGTCATGATGTTTTGTCCTAGTTTACGTACCTTTTTGTTGTTGTTTAATGATTTATGTTAGCTATTTATAGCCATTAGCCTCATCGCTATTGTGTAGCAAAGTGTTCAAAGACAAGACAGGGGCACGAGAGACAACACGGTATTTCCTACAGGAAGTGAAAACCTAATTTTCTGCGACAGTATTTTGGTTAGTGTGGACTTTACGCCAGAGTAGCTAAGATGAACCTTCCGTCTCCATGGTGCAACCAAACATCAACACAGTTTTAGTATCAAACTCACTTGTTTCAACGTATCATTTAGTGTGGACTTTGCACTCTAACTTAGGAGAGAACTTACGTATAGCTGGTGCAACGGGCAGCAGATCCTTTACTTAAGTAAAAGTACTGATACCACACTGTAAAAATACACTGTTACAAGTAAAAGTCCTGCATTGAAAGTTGAAAATGTATCTTAAGTAAAAGTATAATCAGGAAAATGTACTTAAAGTATTAAAAGTAAAAGTACTCAATGCAGAAAAATGTCCCCTGTGACTGTTATTCTATTATATATTACTCATGCATTAATGTAAAAGCAGGACTTTACTGTTGGTTGGTGTGGAGCTAATTTCTAACTATTTTATATTAAGCTGCAACTAGTGATTATTTCCATTATACATTAATCTGCTTGATTATTTTCTCCATTAACAGATTGACTGTTTGGTTTGTAAAAACTCTGAAAATAGTGAGAAATGCCTTCACAATTACCCAGAGCCCAAAGTGACACCTTCACCATGCTGGTTTTGTCCAACCAACAATCCAAACCTCAAAATTATTAAAAAGAAATGAAAATTATTAAAATAATTGAAAACATTTGTGAGCTGGAACCATGAAATGTTTTTGCATGAAAAATGACAATTATTAAAATAGTTGCCAGTTAATTTTCTGTCAATTGACTAATTGATTAATTGACTAATCATTTAGCTGTACTTCTACTGTACTACTGTTTGGTAGTTTAATTTATAACTAAACATTTTTTGTAAGCTGTAACAGCAGTTCTGTAGCAACACTATCATTCATTTGAAGTTGTGTTTGTGACCTGATATATGTAAGTCCAATATTCACTCTCTTTTAGCTGTTTTTTTTTTGTTGTTCTCTACCAACTCCTGAGAGAAATATCTGGCTCCTTTGCTGCTAAATGTTTCACTATGTTCACTGTGTCTGTCTGCTGTTTGGTGCTGGGCAGGTTGTGTACAGTGAGTTTTTAGGGTTTTTTCACTGAAAACAGCTGCCTGTTGCGACTGAAAATGACACTATGAGAGTGGCAAGGGTGAGCCCAAACAGCAAAGTTGTGGCTGGACAGCTAAACACTGAGCTGAAACTTGCTGTTTCATCCAAGTTTTTCAGTCGTCCGTCTTATCAATACAATTCAATTCAATTCAGTTTTATTTATATAGCGCCATATCATAACAAAGTTATCTCAGGGCACTTTTTCTAGTAGAGCAAGTCTAGACCGACTCTTTATATTTACAGAGACCCAACCTTTCCCACCATGAGCAAGCACTATGCGACAGTGGCAAGGAAAAACTCCCTTTTAACAGGTAGAAACCTCGAGCAGAACCAGGCTCTAGGTGGGCGGTCATCTGCCTCGACCGGTTGGGTTGAAGGGGGAGAGAGAGAGCAGGAAGAAAGAGAACATACAGCAGCACAATACAGTTTCACACAGAGATGTAACGCAATGGCCGCGGCAATGGCATGGCTGTCAACACCAACAGAAACAATACTAAGAGCAATATTACAGCAGCAATACTAATAATAATAGCAACAGCAGCTGCAGCAGCGGGTGCAGAGGAGGAGCACGGGGGCAGCAGGCGGCCGCAACCATAGATCCAGACTCTACAGCTCCGGAGGCAGAAACACCTGCAGAAAGCAACAGAAGGAGAGAGAAAGGGGAGAGAAAGCACACAACTACGGGAAGAAGTTGAATTAGTAACAAGCATTGATGGGATATGAGGGCGTACAGATGGAGAGGAAGAGGAAGAGGAGGAGAGAGGAGCTCAGTGCATCATAGGAAGTCTCCCGGCAGTCTAGGCCTATAGCAGCATAACTAAGGGGTGGCTCAGGGCTCACCTGAGTCAGCCCTACTATAAGCTTTATCAAAGAGGAAAGTCTTAAGCCTACTCTTAAATGTGAGGAGGTTGTCCGCCTCCCGTACACAAACTGGGATCTGGTTCCACAGGAGAGGAGCTTGATAGCTGAAGGCTCTGGCTCCCATTCTACTTTTAGAGACTCTAGGAACCACAAGGAACCCTGCATTCTGGGAGCGCAGTGCTCTAGTGGGGTAATAGGGTACTATGAGCTCTTTAAGATATGATGGTGCCTGACCATTTAGGGCTTTGAAGGTGAGGAGAAGGATTTTAAATTCTATTCTGGATTTTACAGGGAGCCAGTGTAGAGAAGCTAATATTGGAGAGATATGATCTCTTTTCCTGGTTCTTGTCAGTAAACGTGCCGCAGCATTCTGGATCAGCTGGAGAGTCTTAAGGGACTTATTGGGGCAGCCTGATAGTAGAGAGTTGCAATAGTCCAGCCTAGACGTAACAAATGCATGGACTAGTTTTTCTGCATCTGTTTGAGACAGGATGTGCCTGATTTTTGCAATGTTACGTAAATGAAAAAAGGCAGTTCTTGAGGTTTGTTTTATGTGGGAGTTAAAGGACATATCCTGATCAAAGATAACTCCAAGATTCCTTACGGTGTCGCTGGAGGCCAGGGCAATGCCATCTAGAGAAACTATATCTTTACATAATGTGTTTCGAAGGTGTTCGGGGCCAAGTACAATAACTTCGGTTTTGTCTGAGTTTAACATCAGAAAATTGCAGGTCATCCAGGTTTTTATGTCCTTCAGGCATGCTTGAAGTTTAGCTAATTGATTAGTTTCATCTGGCTTGATCGATAAATATAATTGGGTATCATCTGCATAACAATGAAAATTTATGGAGTGCTTCCTAATAATATTGCCCAAAGGAAGCATATACAAGGTGAACAGAATTGGTCCAAGCACAGAACCTTGTGGAACTCCGTGACTAACTTTGGCATGCATAGAGGATTCATCATTAACATGTACAAACTGATATCGATCTGATAAATAGGATTTAAACCAGCTTAGTGCGGTGCCTTTAATGCCAATTAAATGTTCTAGTCTCTGTAATAGAATGTGATGGTCAATGGTATCAAATGCGGCACTAAGATCTAATAAGACAAGTACAGAGACAAGTCCTTTGTCAGATGCAATTAGAAGGTCATTTGTAACTTTCACTAGTGCTGTCTCTGTGCTATGATGCACTCTAAATCCTGACTGAAAATCCTCAAACAGCTTATTGTTGTGTAGAAAGTCACACAACTGATTGGCGACTGCTTTCTCAAGGATCTTAGAGAGAAAAGGAGGGTTAGATATAGGTCTATAATTTGACAGAACCCCTGGATCAAGAGTGGGCTTTTTAAGAAGAGGTTTAATTACAGCTACTTTAAAGGACTGTGGCACATAGCCTTTTAATAAGGACAGATTGATCATATCTAGTAAAGAAATGCTAACTAAGGGTAAAACTTCTTTAAGCAGCCTAGTTGGGACGGGGTCTAAGAGACACGTTGATGGCTTAGATGAGGAAATCATGGAAGTTAGCTGATAAAGGTTGATGGGAGAAAAGCAGTCTAAATGTACATCAGGTTTTACAGTTGTTTCTAAGGTTCCTGTGTTTGAAGATAAGTCAGTACCAACTGAGGCAAGAGGTGCTGAATTTTGTCTCTAATAGTTAGAATTTTATCATTAAAGAAGCTCATGAAGTCGTTACTACTGAGGTCTATAGGAATACATGGCTCAACAGAGCTGTGACTCTGTCAGTCTGGCTACAGTGCTGAACAGAAACCTGGGGTTGTTCTTATTTTCCTCTATTAATGATGAGTAGTAGGCTGCTCTGGCATTACGGAGGGCCTTCCTATAAATTTTAAGACTATCTTGCCAGGCTAAACGTGATTCTTCCAGATTGGTGGAACGCCATTTCCTTTCAAGTTTTCGCGATGTTTGTTTTAGTTTGCGGGTTTGCGGGTTATACCATGGAGCTAACCTCCTCTGTTTTATTATCTTCTTTTTTAGAGGGGCGATAGAGTCGAGTGTTATTCGTAGTGAGCCTGCAGCACTATCAACAAGATGATCAATTTGGGAGGGACTAAAGTTAGCATAGGAGTCATCTGTTACATTGAGACATGGAACTGAATTAAATGCCGATGGAATCACTTCCTTAAATTTAGCTACAGCACCATCAGATAGACATCTAGTGTAGGAATGTTTGCCTAATGGCGTGTAGTCCAGTAATAGGAATTCAAAAGTTATTAAATAATGGTCTGATAAAAGAGAATTCTGTGGTCGAGGGTGTGGTTAAAACAGTGAGTGGGTTTATGTACACTCTGACAGAAGCCAATTGAGTCTAATAATGAGATAAACGCAGCACTAAGGCTATCATTTCCTACATCCACATGAATATTAAAATCACCTACAATAATTATTTTATCTGTTTTAAGGACTAAACCTGATAAGAACTCTGAGAATTCAGATAAAAATTCAGAATACGGTCCAGGAGCTCGGTACACTATAACAAATAGAATTGGCTGTAGTGTTTTCCAGGTTGGGTGTGAAAGACTAAGAACAAGGCTTTCGAACGAGTTATAATTTAGTTTAGGTTTGGGTTTGATTAATAGGCTTGAGTCGAAGATGGCTGCAACTCCACCTCCTCGGCCTGAGCCTCGAGGAATGTGAGTATTAATGTGACTGGGGGGAGTGGATTCATTTAGGCTAACATATTCATCCTGACACAGCCAGGTTTCAGTAATACAGAATAAATCAATATTATGATCTGATATTAGATCGTTCACTAGAACAGCTTTAGATGAGAGAGATCTGATGTTCAAGAGTCCACATTTAATTCTCCTATTTTGTTGTACTGTTGCAGTGGTGGTTTTACTTTTTATTAGGTTTTTATGTGTAACTCTTCTGTTTACTTTTGATTTAAATAATTTAAGTGGTCGGGGGGCAGACAACCTCTCTGTGGAGTTTAGGGTGGGTAACTGCTCTAATGGAAGCGCAGAGAAGCGTGTAGGACTGCAGCTCTGCCTCCTGGTCTGGACCACAGACTGTATTAAGTCTGTGGTCTGAACTCTGAGCTGTCATGGCTTTGGGCCACTAATAAATTCAGCCAGATTTCTAGATATGAGAGCGGCTCCATCCAAAGTGGGATGAATGCCATCTCTCCTAATCAGACCAGGTCTTCTCCAGAAAGTCCGCCAATTATCTACAAAGCCCACATCATTACCTGGACACCACCTGGACAACCAGCGGTTGAATGATGACATGCGGCTATACATGTCATCGCTAGTAAGATTAGGTAGGGGCCCAGAGAAAACTACGGACAGTGGTTTACACTCCTGGGTTTGGTGTCACAGGAACCCCTGGGGGGCCAGGCCCCTACAGCAAGACAGGTTTGCCTCTCCTCTTGACAGATTGTAAAAAGCATAATTTTATTTGCACATTTTAATATACATACCTGAACAAAATAAGTCATCAAAATCTCCCTCATTATACGATTGCAATTTTTTGGGCCAAGATTTTTTGACGTGATGGTGCTCATTGAACTGTAAACCTGTTAAAGCTGTGGTGGATTCATCACAGTTTTTATGGTTTGGAGGTTTATGTGGATATTAGGAAGTGGTTTGGATTGTGTTAACTAATGTTTTATTTGGAAAAAGGCAAAAGAAAAAAAAACTGCAATGAACACTAGGGCCATAACTGGGACCAGAATCAATTTATAGTATTACAGTTTGTACATTTAATTTACTAACTCCAAATTATCCTTTAAATTAACCATTTATCAAAGCATTGTTATTTTAGACTTGAAATATGCTTGAAATGTGTAATCCCTGATTTAGTTTATTCAAATTTGTGTTGCTATTATGTCATGATGCAGTTTCAGAGAAACATTAAGCTGTGTTGGAAGTGTTATCTGTCAAAAAGTAATGTATGTATTCATTAGTTATGTTGATCCAACCCAGTATAAAGTGCTGTAAAGCAAAACTTTTAATGCAAGAAAAAAATTACACTTTCCTTTGCTTATTGTTTTCTGATTTTCTAAGAAAGCTCATGAATGAAATGCAACCGACTCCCAAGTCTTTATGAACAGAACAGGCAGATTCCTGGTAACTACTGCACCACCAGCTATGATATGTAACATCCACAGAAAAATAAAAGCTGTGAGTTTTTCACTGTGATGGATCACCTGATAAGTTCAGAGTCAAATCTAAAGACAAAACTTTTCACAACAGTCTGCTCTTAGAAATTGAGAAATTATGTCTGCGTGGCAACATGTGAGGATGTATAAGAAGAGTGCACTCACAGCTGGAAGTGAGCGTATATGGCTGAATGACTCAGCCATATGCTCTTATCCTAATAACATACATCTTGACTGCTGGGGAACATGGTGGAGACGCTGTGTTACTGTACACCAGCTATGTCAGCTATTTGATACATGCAGATTCAAACAGTTTAGGAACAAAAATGTCACACCTGGCTCTGCTGCTGCACACATTAGAATCACAATACATTCAGAAATCTGATTTTATGAATTCTCTGAAGGACCATTTTAAGTGTATTCTGAGAAATGTGTGTGTTTCTTATCCTCTGAGCCTTTTGTGAAGCATGTCATTTCTCAATATGACACCCTCCTTCCCATTCTCACAGCCCATGCAAAGTGACAGACCATTCAGCACTGTCGGGCTGCACTGTATTCACTTCTCAGCTCCTTCTCTCTTTCTCTCTCTCTCCCACGTACACACACAGCCACACACAGTCTTTGTTGTGTTTTGGTGCACACAACCAAACACTCCAATGCATATTCTAAACACTAGGGGGCAACGTAATTCTGTTCGAATCCCGTGCGAGTCACCAGAGAGTGAGTGTGAGGGCCATGAGAACTAAATGAAACTTCTTTTGACTCATTTGTAGGTATTTGCAGTTTTTAAAATGTCACATCTCTTTAGATATAATTCCAGTGTATTGCTGTGAGCTGCTCCTGCAAGACACGTACACGGTATGGCCAAAAGTATATGGACACATACCCTTTATTTTGTATAGAATGGGGTTGTTTTTCATGTTTGGGCTGAGCCCTTTTTTCCAATTAAGGGAAATCTTAACGCTACAGTATACTATGATATTTTAGACCAGGAGCTCTTTTTTGCACCACCCACTGTTTTTACGTTGACATTGTCATTGCAGATTGGCACGTGGGGTGGTGGGTGGTGTAACTGCATAATTATCTCTCTACCCTCCAATTGGTCTGTCTGTGGGTTCACATGCATGTTCACAAATCATGTAAGTTTTGGTTCCGGGGTGGTCTCTCACTTTTTATCCTCCCAACAAAAAGATCTTGATACAGAATTAGAAAATGAGAGAGACACAGAAAGAGATGGGAGTGCATGAGAGAGAGCCATACAAACAAAACCAAAGCTAAACTTTATTTGGTGTATGTTTTATTTCTAAATTAAAAAATAAATACAGATGGACTCTCAACAACACACAGGTAGTATTCTCACACAGATGTTATTTAACATCCTACTTCAGTTGAAAATCAGTTGTTGTTTAGGAAGTGACGAGGAATGATACAGCAAGGTAAAAATAGCCAACAATAGCTTAGAAAGTTCTATATTTATTATCAGTGCCTGAAATGGGCTGGTACTCACCGGTACTGAGTACTGGCACTTCTCATTTTTGTCCACAAGAGTACCCTTACTTCTTATTGCGTACTGCCACCTCCTGGTGAGTCTAGGTCTAGGTACGCACCCCTAAACACCCACGTAAAACGCTGGATTTTTTCCCCCATTTTTTTCTCTGCCTCTGATTGGCTAGTGTTCGTTGCCTTCGCTGGTTTGGTTAGTTATGTTCAGGCATGAGGAGTGAGATGGATAGGGTTGAATCTTGCGGATATATTATGGACTTGATCTGTAGGCCAACAGATATCATATTTTCAGTTGGTTTTATTGTAGCATGTATGCAATATTATATTTGTGTACAATTTGATTTGTATCAATAGCTACATAAAATGTTTTTCTTAGCCAAATAGACATTTATGTACAAACTGTGGAAATGTATGTTGTAAGTAATGTATGTAATGAAATGCATACAAAAATACATTTAAAGTGGGATATATTACCAATATATGCATTGTGACGACCTCTGACTCTGTCAGTGCTCCTCCTGCTGTTTTGTTTTTTCCTTTGCAGGCTGCCTGCAGGTAGAGATGGGTGGATCCATTTAACTTGATGTCTTGCACCTGGGCAGGCTGGGCCTAGGTTATTTAAGCTGGCTCATCATTCTCGCTCTCTCTTACCATCACTATCTACCCTTTTGGTTTGGTTTTCCTCTTGGTTTTGCCTTCACAACACCACAAACACATTCAACATTGCACCCACTACTGACTTACAGGCTACAGATTCATTTATTTCTTTGGTTTTGTCTTAGTTTCCAATGAAATATTGTTTGAATTACTTTAAATCGTGCGTGGTCTCCCTCTTTGTCTAGCCCACTGAGCCTGGGTTGTGATAGCATATAAATATAAATACATCCAAGCCACATGAAATGATCATGTCATGCAACTGCTGAATTAGGGTACTGGCACCTGTTTTTGTCCAATTCAGGCACTGATTATTATTCAACTTAATTAGCTGAATTATATAGTTTCCTTGAGCCTGGTAGCATGTGTTCCTAGGCCCAGTACCTGTCTGTGTCTCTGGAGTTGTAGTGCACCGCCATTAAAAAAAGGCTGCTTTGGATATATGTTCCAGTGAAAGGAGTATGGTACCTGAGAGTCGCACATTCGCAGGCTTGCTTGATTTGTGTTTAATCAAAGTACCTGGTTGGTCTCTGGGCATATAATGACACTGTATGGAGTATAAGGATAGGGGTGAGGGGGTCAATAGGGGCCCAACAGAAAATGTTTGTCCTGGGTCGCCCAAACAGGTCCCTGCAGCCAGGTTTCATATCTGGCAGAAAGTCTTCCCAGAAGAGTGGAGGCTGTTAGAGCAGCAGATTAATGCCCATGGTTTTGAAATCCCACTCTTCAACTATCACATGTGGGTGTAATGTCCACATACTTTTTGCCATGTAGTCTAATCCCTACCTCAAAGCTTATGCATAAAACCCTGCTGTACCTGGAGACAAGGAGAGGGAGACGGAATGCCATGTGTGAAAGCAAATGGCAAATCAGTGTCATTTGTAACTTTTGCTTCCATTATTTTCTCAGAGAGGCTGAAGACAGAAGCAGATAACCTGTTTGATATTCAAAACCACATCCACTCTGAGCTGGAGTGTGAGTGGAAGCACAAGAGGGGGTAGGCAAGGCAGAGAGGGAGAGAAGAAAAATACATGAGTGAGAAAGAAAAAAAAAACAAAGCAAAGGGGGGAATGAGGGAACAAAGGAGGCGAGAGGAAGAATGGCCACTGTGAGGTGGATTCATGGAGTCAATACTCTCAGTTTGTCTCAGCTAGTAAGAACACCTATATATCTAGAGGGAGAGAGGAGAAATAGGAGGTAAGGAGGTAAAAGACAAAGGCTGCAAACAGAGCCAAGAGAAAAAAAGAGAAAGGTAAGAAAAGGTGTGGAAAGAGATACGAAATAACAGACATAAAAGACAAATAGACTGATAAACCAATGAAGAAATCAAGACACAGCACTACGTGTACTGGAGAAAAACCACGGCACCTGAGCAGACCATAAAAATGTAAGGAGGATAAAAACCACCGGCAGCCGAGGAGGAGAGGAGAAGAAGAGAAGAAAGACGAGATGGAGAGAGTAGATTACTCCGCTCTCCCCTGCGCTATTCTTCATTTTAAGCAGCTTGTTGACCTTTCCAGTCAAGCCTGTGGGTGTAGTTCAGATTCTACAGCAGTGCCTGCAGTAATTTAGGTGAGAATTCATGCAGTGGGGAAGTGAGATCGAGCGGAAGGAGGAGAGAAAACAAAGAAGTAGGGATAAAGAGGGAGAAAGACAGGAATGGAGAGATGGAAAAAAAGAAAAAGAGGGGATGTTGAGGCCACAAGGCAGTGGGCGCTTCCAAATGATTGCCCCTCATAAGGTTGTGTTTTATACTGCCTCAGATTTACTGTCCATTTATGGGGGCGGTTATTAGAGTGTCCCAGCTTGGAACGCCAGGGCTTTGGGGTGATACCTCAGTTTAAAGCAGCGAGTTGAACCAGGAATGGAAGAGTGGAGGTACGTAATTCACACTCTAGTACCGCCCTGGAAAGACAGAGGCAGGCAATCACACACTGGGCAATCACAAAATGGTCGAGAAACGCTTCATCAAACGGTTAAACTAGCTGTCAGGCAAACCTCTAAAAGCTTTGACTGCCACAGGGCCCGAAGTGATCACACACCTGGGGTTGTGCACCATCAACACTTTGTGTGTGCATGTGTGTGTGTGTTTGTGATACTGTGTGTTGCATATATACAGTGGGAAGTCAACAGTGTTTTTCTCACCGTTTCTTTGGATCTGTGTGCAGTGTCATCAGTGTGTGAATATTTAGATTTGTCAAAGAAAGGAGAAAGGCAGCAAAACAAGTGACTGGTAAAGTAAGTGTGTGTGTGTGTGTGTGTGTGCAATGTATTCTTACAGCCAGTTCCAGTTCCAGTTTCTACATGTCCCACAAAAAAAAACAAATTTTCATATCATATCCCATGAAAATGGCTTAAACTGCAGTTGCAGAATTATAATGATTATAGTTAGGTTAAAGCTTTGGTTGACCTTACTAAAAAGCTGCCCTGGTTGAGAATACAAATTCCGTAAATTCTCACATATCTAATGATGAAACAACCCCATCACCAGACAAGAACATCAATATTGGACAATTCTAC
Organism: Macquaria ambigua; assembly: GCA_008360985.2. Classification (NCBI taxonomy): domain Eukaryota; kingdom Metazoa; phylum Chordata; class Actinopteri; order Centrarchiformes; family Percichthyidae; genus Macquaria; species Macquaria ambigua. Next base: position 26,570 of record VMKM01002332.1, read on the forward strand.
AAAACCGCAGATTACGTCCACTGACAACATTGTTTTTTTTTAGATCCAATGTCAATGTCTTTGAAATTCTCACTTTCTACAATATCTGCAGATGGCAGTCATGGTATAGTTTAGGTAACCAGAGCAAATGGCAAATAAACTATGCTTAAGATATGGTTAGGGTTACGTAACTAAACCACTTGGTTAAAGGTTAGGGAAAGATTGTGCTTACAGTTAATAAAAAGGCTAATGTTAATTGCAGGTCTGTGAAGGGGCGTGAACTCTTGCACTGTTTCTTGCATGAAAGTCAGACGTAAATCATGAGATGCAGAATTGTCCAGTATCTAACACTGTAATTCCTAGGGATACTGAGTTGTGATGAAAAGATTACGTTTATTTTTGTACATTTACATACCCCCCAGGGGTGACTACGGCATCAGACCAAGGCAACGAACAAATAACGATGAGCAAGCAGTGTATGTGACAAAATCTGCAAGAACAATTGCGGCTTGAAGATCCACCAAGCAAGAATGAAGTGTTTGGCAGGAGCAGGAGCAGCACAACGCACAGGTGTCCAACCTGGTGAGAAGAACACATATCGACACATCAGTTCAGAAGGGTAGCATTTCAGGGATGCCAGGCTGTCTGGAGCACACTGGTGTGGTGATGCAGCTCATCAGGGAGGCCAGAGAGAACAAGGGTAACCTGTCAGTGTGGCAAATGCATATGGCTCCATTCCACACAAGCTGGTGCAGCTCACACTGGCCAAACATCACGTCCCCAGCAGAATCAGAAACCTCATCACTGATTACTACAACTTCAGGATGAGGGTTTCTACAGGAGCAATTACATCAAGAAGAATAAAGAGTCGGTCTAGACCTGCTCTATACGAAACAGTGCCCTGAGATAACTTTGTTATGATATGGCGCTATATAAATAAAACTGAATTGAATTGAATCAAGCTGGCACAATGTGGAGATCGGCATCATCACGGGGTGCACTATCTCTGTGACACTGTTCTCCCTAGCCATGAACATGCTCACAAAGTCTGCTGAGTGCCAGAGTGCAGATGGCCCAGAACGGACGCTCAATTGCAACCACCCATCAGGGCATTAATGGATGACCTCACAGTCACCACCAGGGGCTCGAAAAGCTGGTGGAGTGGGCCCGGATGCATTTCAAACCAGCCAAATCAAGATCTATGGTGCTGAGGAAAGGGAAGGTGGAGGAAAAGTACCAGTTCAACACCACAGGAACAGCCATCCCAACCATCACAGAAAAGCCAGTCAAGAGCTTAGGCAAGGTTTTTGACAGCTCTCTGAGGGACACAACATCCATCCAGTCGACCTGCACTGAGCTGGAGGGCTGGCTGAAATCCGTGGACAAATCTGGCCTACCTGGGAAGTTTAAAGCCTGGTTGTATTAGCATGGCATTCTTCCCAGAATCCTGTGGCCCCTCCTTGTCTATGCAGTTCCGATCTCGACAGTCGAAACCTTAGAGAGGAAGGTCAGCAACCACCTCAGGAGATGGCTGGGGCTGCCAAAGAGTCTGAGCGGCATCACACTCTATGGACAACACAACAAACTACCCTTCCTTGGAGGAGGAATTCAAGGTTACAAGAGCTAGAGAAGTGGTACAGTACAGGGATTCAAGTGATCCAAAGGTGGCTAAAGCAGGGAGTGAGGACTGGCAGGAAGTGGAGAGCAGAAGAAGCTGTCACAAGAGGCTGGTGGGAGTGGTCACACAAGACCTGACATTGTCCTTGTGTCAGAGTCCACCAAGCAAGCTGTGCTGCTGGAGCTAACAGTTCCATGGGAAGATCGATTGGAAGAGGCTTTTGAAAGGAAGCTCGCCAAATATGCAGGACTGGTCAGCAACTGTCAGCAGGCTGGATGGAGAGCAAGGTGTCTCCCAGTGGAGGTTGGATGCAGGGGATTTGCAGCCCGTTCCTTAGCCAGAGCCTTCAGAAATTTGGGCATCAAGGGAGAGAGGAAGAAGAGAGCCATCCGTAGTACCACCGATGCGGCAGAGAGGGCTTCAAGATGGCTGTGGCTGAAAAGAGGAGAGCCATGGACGCCTAGGTAGCTAGCTATCTGGACACAAGCTGGGGTCTGATCAGCCCCGGCTGGGTCGCCTGGAGGAGGGTGTATGATGTTGAAAGACCCGAAACACCCGATGATGCCAGGAACATAACTGAAGATGTGTCCAGAGGCATCAGCAGATGTATGCATACAGGGTGATCATAATGTCTTCTGAGGTTCACCCACTCTGACATGACTGACGATTATTTTCCTTATCGATTAATCTGTAGTTTGAATTGTAGTTAAAATTATAGCGCAATCTTTGCTCTGTGTTTGTCCCACCTATGCTCCCCACATGCAGGATGATGTTTTATTGATGTATAAACTATCTGCACTATCTTACACTGATCAAGGGGTCTATTTGAAGCCTTCTATTTATCATGTAGCATTATTTATTTATTACTAACTAATTTAACTATTCTTAAAGGTTGGGTAGGCAGTTTTCTTTTGGCATCATTGGGCAAAAATGCCATATTAACCGTGCAGCATATTGTAATTCAAGTGGTCTGAGAGCAGACCTCTACTTCAGCCCCCCCCTCTTGCCTCTGTTTTCAGGCTTCAGAAAATCTAGCCCGTGACGGCAGACTTTAGCCTATCACAGGTTATTTCGGAGAGATGGTGCGTTCGTATTGGCTAAGCTACAAGAGCAGATGCACGTACACGTCCCTTCATGTACAACAAATCCCCCTCTCTCTTAGAGAAACAATTTAAACCAGAGCAGCCTACGCCTGATTATTGGGAGCAGCTTGGAGCTTGACAATTACAGCTTTCCTGTGAAATAAAATAAATAACATTTTATAAAATAAAAATTAGAGGCACGTGTTATGTCTCATCTGATCAGCTCTTCTGATCAGCCTTTATAGAGACCACAGACGATCGATGGCTGATCAATCAAAATACCCTTAAATAAAACATTAAGTAAATGATTAATTGAATATGCTCAGATGCCTTAGGTTGACAGATTCATGAAGCTTGATAAGCAATCATAACGCAAGGGGTAATCCGTTTAGAAAATGTCAGACAAAAGTTAAAAATGACCATCGCAATTTCAAACAGTGCAATGTGACGTCTTCAAATGACTTAATGTCACCACTAATATGTAAAACAAACGTCATTTCAGTAGAAAAGGCAGAGGAAGCATGATGGAATGGTTGGGGATATAAAGCTGGTGATTTCAACATCACAGACTGGGGCCTCCTACCAACATTTGTGGTTGGTTTCGTATAATCAAAATGGCTTTTTTTCTTTCCCAAACCTGAACCGTGATCTTGCCCTTACTTCCAACTGACCTTAACCTAAACAAATCCATTTGACTGGGCAAGCGTGTTGGGGGTCATCGACAGATGGATAGAGTACCAATCCCAAATAAAAGACAATCAAATAGAATAAAAAATAAGTCTGATGATAGAAACTGAACTAAAGTTGATAGTACCACAGAAATACACAACCCATGAATCTTCATATAATATCTGCAGGACACAAAGATCCAAAATTTAGAAATAAAAAGAAATAGAGATTACCGCAATTCCTTGTTTTGTCTGCCATCACTTGCCATGCTGAAATCATACCAGCTCTGGCACCATTCTCGCCACTGATAGCTCCATACTGATTATATCAATATGTGTTATTCCATTGAGCTTTTGTAACTGTATGTGGAGGTTTCCAACGTAAAGAAAACATCTTTTTGGCAGCAGTGGTGCCCGTTAGGAGAATACATCTGGAGATGATAACCATTTCATGAGATAACCCTTCCTAGGAGTGAGGTAAGTCCTATGGATATAGTTGAAATGAATCTGCTGATGACCTGGGTTTTTAGAAGCAATGACAATCAAAGACCATATCTTCTCCCAGTCAAGTGGATCCTCTCCAATGTAGTGCTTCAGTTCCTTAGTCCATACATATAATGGAGAGAGCTTTATAGGAAGTAATCCGGAAGAGTGAATATAGTACCATTGCATCTTATATTTTATATGAAAACAAACAGAAGGGAGCAGCATTGTATGTTGTTTATTTATAAGGTTCTACTGTAAAAACTGCTCTCTGGTTACATTTAAATACAAAATGTCAGGTCACAGGACATTTTAACATTAGCTAGCTAACATTAGTGGGTTCAAATACTATGCTGCACACAAATGGAATGAGCTCCAAAAAATTTACATTCTCTTATTTCGCTTGAACATTTTAAAAGTTTTACTTATGTATTCGTAATCACACTGAACTGTGAACATGTATAATGTATGTCTGTGAATTATCTGTGCATCAGTCCATGCTTAAGCTGTAAATGTTTATTGTCTTTGTACACAGGTCTCTGTTGAAAAATATATCTATCTATTTGTCTATTTAAATAAAGGATTACAATTATATTCCTAAAAAGACTGTAGATTTGAACAGGTGGAGAGGTAAATGGCCAGACATTCTGCTCTGCTGCACTGCTCTCATGATAGTACATGTTAAAACTGAATTTTATAGTCTATGATTTTTTTTGTCAATGAATTTAGGAATACATCATCTAAGTCTTGCATGTATTATTGTAAACTAAAAGTGATGTTTGTAACAGCATTTCTGATTACTTCTATTAAAAAGTGATGAGCATGATAATTAATTTAACTATAATATGTTACCTTTGTCATAAACATATGTAGATATGTTTTTTTTTTAATTATTTGTTTCCCCTGATACAAAACCTGTTTCCCTGGACAACAGGCTTCCCTGACACACACACACACATACACACACCCAGGCAGATGTGTGTCAAATGTCTGCTGAGAATCTGTGTCAGTATGCATGTCTCTATATGCACATAATCATCTGTTAGCAAGATTGTTATTGCCACACAGGTAATTGAAGCAATTAATGTAAAGCGGTTCCACACATTTGGTCCAGACTGATGACTCGGATGAGACTGAATAGCACAGTGGAGGGAAGGAGCATTCTACTGAGCGCGTGTAGGGCCCTTACTTCCCCTTCTCTTTATATGTCTGAAGCATCATTATCCAGTTCCTCTACACTGCGGACCCCATTTCAACCTTTTCTGTCCTGGATTATCATGTGAAAAGCCACTATTTCTCATCAGGCAGGCTCTTCAATTGGGAACAGATGTTTTCCCCTCCCTGGGAAATGATTCGCTCCTTAGTGACAGAGAGTGGCGGCCCATGCTTTATTACTCACATAAAAAGCCTCTTAAACGATAGCATTCAGAGGAAATATAGGCCTATATTCATTCTTTAAATTTGGGGCCAAGTGGTATAGAAATAATTACACGGAGTGAGTGAGCCTCTGGCGTGGCTGTGAAAGTGTCTTCAGCCAATCGCCAGCAGAGCTGAATATCTATTTAAGGAACAATGTTAAAGCCACATGGCCCCAGGTATAAAGATTATTCAACACACCGCAATTATCTGGGGAGTGAATTCAGTCACATGAATATCTCAAAACTTCAAACTGCTGCTGCTTATGTGTGTGTCTTCAGAGAGATCATACCTGTTCTGAAGTACTACACCACCATTTATAGGACTATGACTCTTCAGGCCTCCACTGTCACTCACAAACTGATGGACTCTTTTAATAGAGAGACGAAATGAAACTGGAAATTCTGTTCCAGAAGTCAGAAATCCTAGATCATAATCCTGACATTTGTAATAATGCAAAATACAAAAACATCCAGCTCTACAACATAACCTTGCTCAACAGTATGTCATGTGGTTCACTCAATATGTCTTTAAATAACAAAGATGTAATATTGTTGTTTAATTAAGGTTGCAATTGATTTATTGGCCAGTTGGGGGAGTGGAACAAGTTAAAATATCACAACAATATCTACAGTATTTACACGTCCAGCAGACCAGTGGTGCAGAAGGTATTCAGATCCTTTATTTGGGTAAAAGTAACAATACTGCAATATGAAAATACTCCATTACAAATAAAAATTTGCCATTGAAAATGTAACTTAAGTAAAAGTAGGTAAAGCATTATTATCAAAATGCTCTGAAATCATCAAATATAAAAGTACTCATACTTCAGAGAAAATTCCCCTGTGTGTGATACACTATTATATTGTTATTGGATTATTATTTCTGATGCATTGATGTGTAAGTAGCATTGTTAAAGTGGAGCTAATTCTAATCAGTTTACATTATATATTGCTGGGTAGTCTGAAATGGAAATACTCAATAAAGTACCTCAAATTTGTACAGTACTCGAGTACCGTACTTGAGTAAATTTATTTTCCACCATTAACATTTATTTTGTAGTCGTGTCCACCTGATGAGTATAACTTCAGTATTGATTCTCCTTTTATGTCGGTTTTTGGTCTCCACTGACTCCTGAGGGAAATATCTGTGCAGTGGGTTTATCAGAGCATTTTCACTAAAAACAGCTGCCTGTTGCTGCTGGAAACCAAGCTGATGAGAGTGAAGTTTTTGGGGGAATAACTGTAACTGTAACTTGCAAGTCCGGATCCTACATTTCCCATAATGCAACTACACGGCATCTTTCATTAGACCCTGCCCCTCACCAGTTTGTAATGCAGGCTTCTTTCTTATTTTTTTAATGCAGGAAAGAATGTCTCAAGCCAACTCAAAAATCACTTTTCCTCTCAGACTTTACAAAACTCCTCCAGAGCCACAGAAGACATTACACAGCTGTGAGCTTCACGTGTAAAGTTGTTGGAGTACTCCCTTTAAGTGTTGATAAAACAGGTTTATAGGTGGAATTATGATCCATTAATAATTCCAACTATGGCATACATAGTGACAAACACATTGTCCGACTATGTATTCCATTACACCTGTAATGTGGTCCAAAAATGACTAACCTTTAAACCGCACTGTCCAGTTACTAAATGTCAAAGTAATTTGTCAGTGAGGAAATATTATCTTTGTGTAACTGTTGGAAATGTCTTTTTGATTCTTTTTTTGATACCTGCAAGTTAAAAACTATTATATTTTAAATTTGTCTGTGTATATTTCCTCGGTTGATTGACCTCGGCTCTCGGGGTCTGGGATTAGTGAAATCCCACCAAACTTGTTTTCCCAATATGTTAATTTCTGCTTGTGCTGCTGTTGTCAAAATTCAAATCAGTCCACCATGAACAAAGCATGTTGCTCCGAGCTGCAAATGATTCCTCTCAGCAGACAACACATGTAATGGACCGGGGGTTGGCTGAGCCTTTTCCTTCCCAGCAGGCTCATTATTCATTTTCAAAAACTTTCAAAAAAAGAAACATTTTTAGAATGATATTGCTATTGCTGTCCCCATCAATCAGCGGTTATCAAACCAGAGTTTTCTCCCCCTTTCGGCTCAAATATTGTTTAATCAATGTAACGTCACAGGGCTGAGAGGCTCGGGCTTCACTGGGAGCTGCAGATGAAACAGGTTAGTATTTGCATTGTACTGCTTGGGGTACAATATGATTTATGGAATATAGCCTGTGCACGGCACAGTGTTGGAAATGTCTTCTCTCATTTAAAGGCAAACCTCAAAAACAAACAATACGTGATTGCCACTTACTTCTATTTGAGGGACTGAAAACAGATTTTCATCGGGAACGGGTTTCTCATTAGCATAGAAATGAATATGATGACAGATAATGAATATATGCCTCTTGATGCTTCACAGCCATCCCAGAATGATCAAGTGTAGAGGCAGGGGGAAAAAAAGATTGCAATTTTTTTTCTTTTGCCGAAGTGGATGCGTGAATATTAGCATACTGCGAAAGAGAGAGATAGAGGGTGGTTCTTTTGAATGCAGGCAGAGTGGTGGAGAGAGAGGACAAAGTCAAGGTCAGCTTTAGATAGAGAACAGCCTCCCTGTAACTCTCCAACCAATCTCTCTCTCTCTCACGCACACACACACTCCCTGTCATGCCTGCCCAGCTCTTTGGCCATGGAATGAGGTGTCACATTTGGTTGCCTGGGGTAAGATAAGCTCATTATTAGTTTCTAGCCTACAGATAAACTGACAGAAACAGATTCCTGAATATGCAGTTCATTCTGTTCAATCAGCGGGCTACATGTGTTGTTAGTGTTTGATTCAGTGGGAGCGAAAATCACTCTAATTTTTCTTTTTCAATCATGCATTAATGTGGTCTCAAAGGAGATATCAAGTTAAATAATAACTACACTTTACCTGGTTTGAAATTAAACTGCACTGGCAGAGCTCAATGACACAAACACACACACAACACATGTTGTGCTGGATACACAGCTCAGGACTGAGTAAATGGTTTGCTTTTCTATCAAGGATGTTAATGGATGTTAATGAAAAATTCACAGGGCCTCCATAGTGCTGTCCTCCAACTCTTAACATGAGCTGGTTTTGTGCATTTCAAAACAGACAAAAAGTCAATTCAAATGACTATGTGAATGCTGCAAAACATTAACATACCAAACTTCTTGGAAACGAAAGGTGCCTAAACTGTGGAAGACCTCATCCCAGCGCTCTCAATGACTACAGACCTGTGGCACTTATGTCACATGTCATGAAGGCCTTTGAGAGGCTGATTCTGCGGCACCTGAGGACCCTGCTAACTGCTTTCCTGGACCCACTGCAGTTTGCATTCCAGCCACACATCGGTGTGGAGGATGTCATCATCTTCCAGACACACAAGGCCCTCTCACACCTGGAGAAGCAGGGAAGCACTGTGAGAGTCATGTTCTTCGACTTCTCCCGTGCTTTCATCACCATCCAGCCCTGCCTTCTGAGACAGTGCATCCTGGATCATGGACTACCCCACTGGCACTGGTCAGAGTGGATGGCTGTGCCTTTGAGGTTGTGATGAGGAACCCCACCTAGGTACAAAATGGAGCACTGTAGGTGCTTATTTGTGCCCACTGACATTAGACAAATACAATACAAATACAATTATTACAAAATAATAATTTGATATGATCAATAATAATAACATTGTTATTTGCTTCCATAATCCCTCACATTAAAACTGAAAATTATTATTAGTTTAAGAGGAAAAAGTACTGTGCTCAACTTCAAGCTGAAATATTTAAACTTGAACATAAGCATTCGAGTCTGAATGGAATCCATCAGACCTCTGTTTTATTAGGTTACATTCTGTCAGATATGGCAGATAAGATAAGGCCCATAAGATCAGCTGATCAAAACCTTTTAGCTGTTCCACCGACCAGACTGAAAACCAAGGGTGACCATGCGTTTTCAGTTTCGGCCTTTTCAGTGCCTCCTTAAAACTCACTTTTACAAGATGGCCAACACTTAACAATGTTTTCCTTTAATATTTCCTCTTTATATTACTATTTTATGGTGTTTTTATTTTTACTTTATTGTTTTTACATATTTTAATTGTGCTTGTTTCAGAATCATCATTTTAGTATTTTAATATATTTTTATCTGTTTTAAATTCAAGAGTTTCTTCTTTTTTGGCATTTTATCTGCTTTATATGAGATCACTATACAGTATATCTGCCTTATATGAGATCATCTCTTATGTTTGATTTTTAAATTATTGTTCTGTAAATCCTTTAATCTGGAAAGCACTTTGTGCTTATGCTTGAAAAGTGCTATATAAATACAATTATTATTATTATTATTATTATTATTGTTTGTGAGCTTTGAATTCTGACTGTATAGTACTTCATCAGCACCCCTCCACTGCTCAAAGCTAAATAAAATAGAAACTGCTTGAAAGTAATCTTGGGAGCAGGTGAACAAGTTGCTGAACAAGGTTGTAGCAGCACTATAAAAAGCAGACAGAGAGCAAAAATAGGACATCCACATTATGCTCCCATTTTGTATCTATTTGCATACAGATGATACCTACATATGTTACAACAAGGAACATTGTGCTTAATTATACCGGGTCTATTTACACTGCTTTGAAAGGGCCAGTGTCTAAGAAGCCCATACTGAAAACTCTAATAGTATAATATCTGCTTGGCTATATACTGTGGGAACATGTCTGTGCTTTAGGATTATTAAATGATGAATCTGATTCCAGCGTGGGCTCCATCACACTGACTGTAACTGTGTTGGCACTGCAGCACGATGAAGCAGATCCCAGTAAAAGATTACATATGGATGTGTTGGCCCCATCTCCCACTGTGACAGCTTCAGCTCTCTCATAGGAGAAGCACAGCGCCGACACATCGCCTCACATCTCCCCTCCACTACCTGCAGAGACTCCCTCACAAACAACATCAAACACACAGCTATGACTGCCTCTACCTATCACGTATGCCTCATTCATGTCAAGGATAGTGAGACAGGTGGGTGGGGGTGGGGCGATTCATATGTGGTCTCTGTGCAGCAGCCCTTGTGGAGCATTTGCAATTGTCTTTTCTGAAAACCACTACACAGTCAAAGTCATGGATAGTCAGTGAATTCAGGATGACCAGCAGTTCTTAAATAATAATATTATTGCCAGGAGAGCAGTTTGCACAGGCCTAGTAATTTGGCTAAGTATGCTATATGTAGTTAGAGTTTCATCCTGTTATCTCTTCTATGAAGACCTCCACCTGTTCTCTCGACATTATCCCAACTAAACTGTTCAAAGAACTTGGCACCATTAGCCCCAGCATGTTCCCCAATCTTTCAAACATGCAGTTGTCCAGCCGCTTTTAAAAAACACAATCTACATCCTTCAGTCCTCAATAATTACAGATCAATCTCCAAACTCCCCTTTCTTTCTTAAATCCTTGAAAAGTAGTTTTTAACCAACTGTTGTCCCACCTGGATCAAAACTGCAATTCCAATCTGATTTCAGAGCTCTTCACAGTACTGAATCTGCATTACTGAGAATAACTAATGGCACCCTTCTGGCTGCTGACTCAGGTAACTGAGTAACTAATCTCACTGCAGCTTTTGACATAATAGATCATTCTATTCTCATTCACAGATTAAACCAATGGGCGGGGCTCTCTGGTTCTGCCTTAAACTGGATTTCTTCATATTCAATTCAATTCAGTTTTATTTATATAGCGCCATATCATAACAAAGTTATCTCAGGGCACTTTTTCTAGTAGAGCAAGTCTAGACCGACTCTTTATATTTCCAACCTTTCCCACCATGAGCAAGCACTATGCGACAGTGGCAAGGAAAAACTCCCTTTTAACCGGTAGAAACCTCGAGCAGAACCAGGCTCTAGGTGTGCGGTCATCTGCCTCGACCGGTTGGGTTGAAGGGGGAGGGGGGGAGCAGGAGAGAGAGAGCAGGAGGAAAGAGAACATACAGCAGCACAATACAGTTTCACACAGAGATGTAACGCAATGGCCGCGGCAATGGCATGGCTGTCAACACCAACAGGAACAATACTAAGAACAATATTACAGCAGCAGTACTAATAATAATAGCAACAGCAGCTGCAGCAGCGGGTGCAGAGGAGGAGCACGGGGGCAGCAGGCGGCCGCAACCATAGATCCAGACCCTACAGCTCCGGAGGCAGAAACACCTGCAGAAAGCAACAGAAGGAGAGAAAAAGGGGAGAGAAAGCACACAACTACAGGAAGAAGTTGAATTAGTAACAAGCATTGATGGGATATGAGGGCGTACAGATGGAGAGAGGAGAGAGGAGCTCAGTGCATCATAGGAAGTCTCCCGGCAGTCTAGGCCTATAGCAGCATAACTAAGGGGTGGCTCAGGGCTCACCTGAGTCAGCCCTACTATAAGCTTTATCAAAGAGGAAAGTCTTAAGCCTACTCTTAAATGTGAGGAGGTTGTCCGCCTCCCGTGCACAAACTGGGATCTGGTTCCACAGGAGAGGAGCTTGATAGCTGAAGGCTCTGGCTCCCATTCTACTTTTAGAGACTCTAGGAACCACAAGGAACCTGCATTCTGGGAGCTCAGTGCTCTAGTGGGGTAATAGGGTACTATGAGCTCTTTAAGATATGATGGTGCCTGACCATTTAGGGCTTTGAAGGTGAGGAGAAGGATTTTAAATTCTATTCTGGTTTTTACAGGGAGCCAGTGTAGAGAAGCTAATATTGGAGAGATATGATCTCTTTTCCTGGTTCTTGTCAGTAAACGTGCTGCAGCATTCTGGATCAGCTGGAGAGTCTTAAGGGACTTATTGGGGCAGCCTGATAGTAGAGAGTTGCAATAGTCCAGCCTAGAGGTAACAAATGCATGGACTAGTTTTTCTGCATCTGTTTGAGACAGGATGTGCCTGATTTTTGCAATGTTACGTAAATGAAAAAAGGCAGTTCTTGAGGTTTGTTTTATGTGGGAGTTAAAGGACATATCCTGATCAAAGATAACTCCAAGATTCCCTACGGCGTCGCCGGAGGCCAGGGCAATGCCATCTAGAGAAACTATATCTTTAGATAATGTGCTTCGAAGGTGTTCGGAGCCAAGTACAATAACTTCGGTTTTGTCTGAGTTTAACATCAGAAAATTGCAGGTCATCCAGGTTTTTATGTCCTTCAGGCATGCTTGAAGTTTAGCTAATTGATTAGTTTCATCTGGCTTGATCGATATATATAATTGGGTATCATCTGCATAACAATGAAAATTTATGGAGTGCTTCCTAATAATATTGCCCAAAGGAAGCATATACAAGGTGAACAGAATTGGTCCAAGCACAGAACCTTGTGGAACCCTGTGACTAACTTTGGCATGCATAGAGGATTCATCATTAACATGTACAAACTGATATCGATCTGATAAATAGGATTTAAACCAGCTTAGTGCGGTGCCTTTAATGCCAATTAAATGTTCTAGTCTCTGTAATAGAATGTGATGGTCAATGGTATCAAATGTGGCACTAAGATCTAATAAGACAAGTACAGAGACAAGTCCTTTGTCAGATGCAATTAGAAGGTCATTTGTAACTTTCACTAGTGCTGTCTCTGTGCTATGATGCACTCTAAATCCTGACTGAAAATCCTCAAACAGCTTATTGTTGTGTAGAAAGTCACACAACTGATTGCCAACTGCTTTCTCAAGGATCTTAGAGAGAAAAGGAGGGTTAGATATAGGTCTATTTATCCAACAAATCTCCCAGCGTCTCCAATAGCAACTCATCTTCTTCCTCAGCCCCCACCTCCTGTGGTGTCCCCCAAGGTTCCATACTTGGCCCAATCCTATTCTCCATCTATTTGCTTCTGTTAGGCGACATTATTCAAAAACACAACATATCTTTTCACTGTTACGTGGATGACACACGGATCTACCTCCCCCTAAAACCTAATAACTACAACAAACTAACTGACCTCAATAACTCAATAACCTCAAGACATTAAATCCTGGATGGCTGCAAACTTTCTTCAGCTCAATGAAAATAAAACTGAAGTTATTTTATATGGACCACAGCATTTGACCAACATTATTTCCTCATCTTGGCCCATTGGCCCCCTCTGTTAAACCACATGTAAAAAATCTTGGAGTCATATTCGATTCAGGATTGAGGTTTGACAAACAAATCAGTCAGGTAGTAAAATGAAGCTTCATGCAGGTCCACATCATCTCCAAACTCAGAACCATTCTCTGTATTTCTGACCTGGGGAAAGTCATCCATGCCTTCATATCCTCCCACCTCAATTATTGCAAGTTATTATATTTTGGTATCGCTCAGTCTTGTTTATCCCATCTCCAACTAGTTCAGAATGCAGCAGCAAGAGTTTTAACAAGGTCAAAAAAGAGGGCACACATTATTCCCATTCTTGCCTCCCTACACTGGCTGCCTGTTAGCTACAGGATTGATTTTAAAATCCTGATGTGCTACAAAGTGTCTTACATTACAGAACTCCTATCCCCATATCACACTGTGAGAGAACTGACATCGTCTAACCAAAGACTTCTGTCTGTCCCGAGAAGTGGACTAAGGGGACAGGGCCTTCTCTATCCCTGCCCCAAAACTACAGAATTCTCCTCCTCCCACCATCTGATTCTCCTATTATTGAGATTTTCAAGAGTCATCTTAAACACACTTTTACCTAAGTATCTAATACTTTCTATACTTACTACAGAAAGTATTATTAATTGGCTGTTTGACTTGCCACAACCAAGGGCTTCAGCAGGACTGTTTGAAGCTGGCAGTTGAAGGTTGTTCTGGGATGACAGCTGTGATTCCTTGACTCCATCACCATGACCACACTTAGACAAGAGGCTGTGTCAGAAACTCAAGTACCCCTGGCAAGAGCTCAACTGTTCTATAACAATATACTGTACTGTATACCCATAAATCCTGACATGTTCGGGCCTGCATTTATAAAACTGCTATAAGTGAAATGGACTAATGGTGAAAGAAGAATCCTATAAAAAATCTTCACTTTTACTCTTAACTTAAGAATAAAAGCTATTTATCACATTCTTTTGACTCAAAATGCTAGAGAGCTCCAGAAGTCAGAGTGATTGTACAACATTGTACAACATCATCGTTCATGATAAATATGTTAGCTGAAGCAATACGTACAATTTCTAATAGAGTAGTTTTATCCTATTATTTATTATTAACGATATACTGCATGTGAGGCTCTTGATCATATCTTTGATCATGACACTGGTGAGAAGGAGACAGGCCAGGAAATTGACAGTGAAGATGCATTAGAGAAAGAAATGTCAGAAGTTGAAGACAACAAAGAATATGATCCAGACCAAGAGACAACCGCTGTGGAACAATCCAGTGATGAGGACGAGGGCCCAACACGTTATTTTGTGCCACTACCTCGAAATGGTTTCAGAACAAATGTCCTTGTTAAACTTTGACACTAAGTAGTTGTAGTGATTAAATAGCACAATATGTTTCATCTGAGTATTTATTATAGTCAAAATAATCCATTCATTATGCTTTCTTTTAAAACTCAAAAACGAGTTATACAAGCTCAGGTCAATGAGGCCTACTGGCCATAAATAGCAAATAGAAGTTCAAAACGTGTAATGTTCACAAGAATTTAAGTTGATATAAAGATCTAACACAACATTAGTTGATAACATGTATTATGGATTTATAATCAGCTATAATGGGGAGGTCATTTTGGATTGAACACAGAATTAACATGAAACGAACACAACACTTACAGTTAAGTGTTGTGTTAACTTAAGGGTTAAGTGTAATTCTTAGAAGTTTGATAAATACAGGTACATATTTTGTAGATTACAACATTGGTATAAATTCTCAACCTCTATGAGACAAATACCTTAAGTACTAAGCTCTGCCAATGATGATTGTGGGAAATGACAAAGATCAAAATGATGCAGCCTGATCATTTATTCATAGGGTGGCTTATTATTCTGAACAGAACATCTTCCTTGTGATTTAGAAAGAATTCTACCACTTTGCCTCTTGCTCCCACGGGCAGCTCTAACAAAAGCTAACAGGAGGCTGAGGTGTATTGATCTAACCATCCTGAAGGTGTCACGGCTCAGGAAATGCAGGATTGGACCCAAATGCAGACGAAGCAGGCAGCAGGATGACCTCAGTGATTTATTGGTGAGAATAGCTTACAAGCATGTACAGGTAAGCAGACAGGCAGGCAGGCAGATAGGTTCAGGTCTGGGTTGGTGACAGAAGCTCGAAAGCAAACACACAAGGCAAGACAGAAACATAGCAACTAGGATGAACTGACAGAGGGAAGTGAGGAGGTGGGCAGGGAAGGCCAGGCAACTGCAGAGCAGAACAGGTGTGTAGATGGGTGGGGCAGTTAGGTGATGGGGAATCAAGGGCATCTGGTGGATGGATGGAAAATGGCAATAAAGGCGCCTGGGGAATAGGGAATGTGGCTGGAGAGGAGGGAGGGCGTTCATGTGGAGGGTCCGCCACATTAAGTGCTAACCCAAACCATGTAGTGGGGAGTGGAAGTGGGTTATAAAACCCTCCAACAGCGAGTCTACATCAATGCTGACTTTCTGAACACATGCAACAGCGTGTTGTGTTCGTCATTGAAGACGCTCCATACAGATATAAGTTCCGTGTGACTACCTGTACAAATGTAAACTGCTCAAACTAAGATAGACATTACATATTGCCATACAGACGTTAACAAATTACATTGTATTTAGGATCATATAAACCCTTTGCTAGTCTACAAAAACAGTAGATGTGTTCATTTGATTTTATATATATATTTTTACAGGGACTGTTGCAAAAACCAAGCAGCTCATAA
Organism: Macquaria ambigua; assembly: GCA_008360985.2. NCBI lineage: Eukaryota > Metazoa > Chordata > Actinopteri > Centrarchiformes > Percichthyidae > Macquaria > Macquaria ambigua. Next base: position 42,694 of record VMKM01002332.1, read on the forward strand.
ACATCAATGATCACAGCCAAAGCTTGCCACTATGTATATATACGCTACAACTTAATGACGGGTGCTTCATTCAGCTGTGAGTGTACTACAAACAGAGTTACACTCGTGACGGGGTGGGAGTGGGGAGGGTCCGGTTTGAGAAAGGCCCAGTCTGTGATATAAGGGGAGGAAAAGAGAAATTTTTTGACAGCCCACAAAGAGGTTCAGTAAGTGGACCATAAAATAGCCTTCTTAAAACCATGACCTCCTACCTTTAAGTTACATGACCATGGGATTTATACCCTTTTCTTCATCATTTCCCTCCTTTGGTGTTTTCTTTCCTCTGCTCGGTGCTGTGTGCTTTACTGCAGCAGGTATTGTGACCTCTGAGCACTTGACTGCACCTGACTGTGAAGCTGATGTCAAAATAGGGCATCTCCCTGCAAGCGCCAACAAAGACAAAAGCACTCCTATTGGTGCAGGAATCATTAATGTTTTAAAATATATTTTTTATTGCAGCTCATCTGAACTTTGCAGTGGAATGGAGTCTGCTGGGTAGAAATTTTCACCTTGAATGGCTGCTATCATACTCCCTGTCACACACAAATAGCCAGAGAAACATACAACAACAAGTCAGCAACAAGAACCTTTTGTTCAAAGGGGGACGGGAGATGGACATTGTGGAAATGCAAAAAATGTTCAAAGAAAAAAAAAAGTAAAATGTCTCAGGAAAAGGATCATTCAGACTATTGTACTGTTTACTTCTTGTCTTTACAGCTGATAGCAAGTGGTCTTGTTCTTTTGTGGTCTTGTAGCTCTCACAATGGAGAAACTCATTGTTGAGATATCTAAAAGTATCCAGACCCTTATGACCCACAGTTCCAGTTTTCTATAGATTATATTAAAAATACATTTCCTGGTGAGCTTTAGCCAGAGAGTTTGACTGAAGTGAAACAACATGACTCCTGAATGAAGGACGGTGCTCCAAATACACAATGAATGCTTTATGTTATGCAGAAAATGTGGCGAGCTCCAGTTGACATGCTGTGTGGGATGTTAGAGGCATCAAATCCACGGTGCATTTTATTTTCATTACATGATCATTATATTATCATTAGACAAACCTGTGGCTCCAGTAGGATTCTAGTACTCAAGTTTGGTCTTGACTTGTCTCATGCTTGTGCTATACAAATAATCTTTACTTAATACCGGAGTGGCTGCTGGAGAAATTTGAGCCCCTAGCAGCTAAAAGACACCTGATATCAGGAGTTGATGCCAAATGTTTAGTGAATATTAGACTTGTATTTGAAAGGTAGCCAGAGACATGACTCTATTGAGATGCTTACTCAGGTTGTTCTGTGTCTGCTGGTTGTAGCAACAATTTTGTTGCAATTACCAACTATTATTTAGAGTTGCATTAGAGCAATCTACATAAAAACAGTTTTTTGTGTTAACTGGGTTCTTTTGGCATGGAATTTGCATGTTCTCCCCATTTCAAATGGGTTTTCCTCTAGGTGCCCTCCCACAGTCCACAATTATGCAGAATAGGTGAACTGGAACCTGCAGGTGTGAGTGTGAAAGTGGTTGTCTGTCTCTATGTGTCAGCCCTGTGATAGACTAGTGCCCTGTCTTGGGTGTATCCTGCCTCTTACCCAATGCATTCTGACAGGCCCCTGCCCCCTACAACCCTGAACAGCATAGGCATCAACTGCCTATGGATGGTATGGATGGAGGATGATAATGACACCATAGTCTAGGTGTGCTTTTGCACCTTACCTGTTGAAATAAGCTTTGTTGCATTGTCCGTGTGTTTCAGTTCATTTGGGCTGCTGTTAAAGCTGTCAAACAAATTCTGGTGTGGACCTCCGAAACGTAAAGCCATGTCAAGTACAATTGAAAGGTAATCATCCAGCTCGGATCTTCGTTCTGGAAAAGCTGAGCAGATTCTATCGCAGTAAAGGGAGAATGCTAAAGCAAATTCTGTGGAAGTGAAGTCCTTTGACTGTGAAGGTAATGGATGATGGGGATGCACTAAACATTGGTTAGTCTGCAATTCCCTTGGCTGGCTGGTGTCGATGAGTGATGGCTGAAGGAGCTGGGCTGGATCTACATAATTACCAAAGAGAATCTCCTGGCGTAATGCGGGAGAGACGGGAGAAAGGTGATAATTTGGTGAAGCTGGCAGAAAGGTGGTGCTCCTGAGGCTAGTGTGTATGATGATGATTATTACAGACTGAAAAAACATTTGGGTAATGGGGAAGAATGGGGTTGGAGTTGGGGAGGGAGGAGAAAAAGGATAGACTAGAAGGAAATGGAGGAGGAGGCTGAGAAGAGCCAACTTGATTAGCCAGTGGTGGGGTCCCTTGGGTCGCTGGGTGGGGCTCCTGGGTTGCTGTATTGGCTGGTAGAGAAATATTGGGAGGAGCAGAGGCCGTATTACTGTGTACAGCTGAAGGAAGGGATGGTGGGATGAAAGGATGTGTGCATGGGGATAATGTGAAGCCTGCGAACACAGGGATGATAAGAATGATGAAATAAGTTGAGAAAGGTCAGACACATAAGGAGCAGGCACAGGGGGAAATACGACCTGGCCCCCGCTAGGAGGTGTGTTATGTCACACAATGTTGGTTAGGTTTTTTGTCATTTCCTGTTTTATTTTGACATGCCAGTCTGATTGTTTTCCCCGCCCTGATTGTTTCCATCTGTTACCCATTACCTTGTGTATTTAAGGTCCATGTCTCCCTTTGTCTGTTGCCAGTTCGTCTTGTCTTTGCCAGAGAACCAGCGTATGTCTACCGTTGTTATGTGTACCATGTTTATTGTTTTGTTTGTTCAAGCCCTGAGTGCGTTTGTTCCCTCCGTTGGAGTGTTTTTTTGTTGGAGAAGCTTATTCACAGTAAAGACTCTTTTTTGTTTTTGACACACCTGCCTCGAGTCGTGCATTTGGATCCTGTTCTTGAGTACAGTCGTAACAAGGTGGGGCTGATGATACTGACTGTGGTCCTGAAGGGAGTGGAGGTTGCGACATCACATGTGACGATCCTGGAGATGGATGGCTCCGGCAAGGATGCCGGAAGCGTGGGAGGCTAAGTGTTTGTGGTTGTTAGAGAATTGATGGAGGCTGAGTAAGATTTAAAAAACCTGATTTTATTGTCGCTGTGGTTGAAGGGAATGCCTATCCCTTTTAGAGCGCATTGGAGACGGGCCACAGTCCAGTCTCTGATGTTGGGATTGGATTGTGGATATGAAGACGACTGATGTGAGGAGGAGGGCCGACTGTGAGTGTGCCGTGGCGGATTGGCGGCAACTGTGCATGATGGAGGTGGCGGATGAGGAGAGGGTTGGAGCCGGCTCCTGCTGCTATGTCTACATGAATCTTGGCCCTCGAGAGGAAGCTTTAGATCAGACAGATCTGCAGTTCAGGATACATGTTGAGTTGATTCTTTGGTGTAATCGAATGTAGCCTTAGTCTGACTTTTTACATTGATGCAAGTGTGCGATTAAGTGCAAAGCACGGACTGTTTTCTAGAAAACTAAGACAAACAGGACAGGATGGGTTGACCAGGTATAAGTAGGCTTGACAGATGATTAGAGGTGTGGTTGAGGCGTGGCCCTGCTCCTGAATCTAACTAGCTAACGTCATTTGTTGAGCTGTTGTTGTCATACTGCACTGTGATTAGCACAGCTGTTTCAGAACTATGAAACCAGTGATGTGACTGGCTGAGAGTGTATTTATTAATCACCACATCCTCTGATCTATATTCCACTTCAACCAGCCCTTTTGCACTTTGTACTGCTGCACATACATGAACCAAAATAGCAGGTGGCGATGCCCACACAGTCCATGCCTTCCACTACCACTTTGCTCTTGTTGTTGTGCTTGCACAATTAAAATAGGGCCTTTTGAGTTGCTACAGTGGAAATTTTGACCTATTGTTAGCGAGAGGCGAAAGGTCAGGGAGTCACAAGATCATTAGGACTACAAATATCCACTGTACCACTTAAGTTTCTAAGATGTAGACATTGGTGATGATTCTGATCAGGTTAATGTGAATCTCCATGTATCATGGCATTAGTTGATATACTACAATATTGTCACGTTTTAAAACGATTAAAACACTCAATATGTCCAATGTTAGCCTACACCAAAGTACAATAACAGCTATCCAAGTTCTAATCAATGAATGAAACATTTTCTATTTTTTGTTGTATTGTGGACTTATGGGTTGGTTTTGTGTTTACTCTAGCTCAGGTGATGTAACACACCTAAATTCTTTTTGCAACATTTTAGCAGTTTGCATAAAATGCAGCTGACAGATGGAAAATTGCCCATGAGAGAGTGAAAAAAAACAGGGTGGGAGGGAGTGAAAAAATGAGTAAGGAGACAGAAAGGGGGGGGGGGGATTATCAGATTAAAGACACACTTGATGCAACTGCAAATAATTCAGAATTCACATTTGTGAAATGGAGGTGGTGCTGAGGCGAGTGAAATTAGTCAGGCTTCAATCTCGTGTCTCCTTAGACCTTCGCCCATCATTGTCAAGGGCAGGTGTACAATTGACTTTGTTGTTGGTGTGTACTGTATGTGGCTTTCTTCTTTCAGCGCTAAATCATTGCTTTCATCGCTCCGCTTAGCTACTTATGAGGCAGTCCATTTGTGTGAATCAAGTACCTCTAGCACTCTTCTCTGGCTCTGATTTGAGCAAATAAATTCACCCAATGCGGCCATCGGGTGAATAACAATTGGCAAACAACTGCTGTGCTGGCTTGTTAGTGTGTTTGTGTGCGAGTGTGTGTCTGGAGTGATGGGGAGAGATGCAGGTAGAGTCAGAGACAGATATGATGGATGTTCACAATAATACATTTTTTTAGTGCCATTATCTCGTCACTGTGTTTGTTCTTGCATGTATTTCCATCACAGTATCCCCTCTGACCTCACCACTGGATGTTTTTGTAGATTCATTAATTGAGTGCCTTTCTGCCTGTCTGTTTTGACTGTGTGTGTGTGTGTGTGTGTGTGTGTGTGTGTGTGAATGGGTGCAATGACTACTGATGTGCACACATTACATCCAGGTACACATACAGCAGGTCCACTGATTATTTTTCCACTGCTGTAAATCTCTGCTAATTAAGACTGATGAATTAATTAGCACTCTTGTAAACAATTGGTTTGTTTGAGCAAAGGTTGTATAGAATTTAAAGACCTTCTGTCTACCTCATTTAAGAAGTAACTGGCTGGTCTGTGATCTACCTGGAATGTTAATGATCCCTCAGAGATCCCCTGGTGGCAGCTGCTCACAGCCTTTCTACTGTCATGCCCTTAGCAGAAACCAGACAGCTATTCAGAAAAAAATGCCATCCATCACTTCAGTCACAACATCAGCGTTAGAACCAAAAGTATGTGTACAACACATACATTTGCTCTGGGGGTGTTTTAAGAATCTTTAGAGGCTTGAAGAGGCAAAATTATCCAGTGATATAAAAATGTAAAAAAGCAAATAGTTGATAAAAGTCTGAAAAATAAACATACTAATCACCACACAGATTTATCTTGTGGAGCTTTGTGGGGGTCCTGATGCCAAGGTTGGGAACCATGGTTCTGGACAGTAGTGTGCCTCAAAGTTTTTGTCAAGAGTTTGTGTTTGTCCCTTTCCTCTTTCAACAAGACAACGCCCCTGTGCACAAAGCCAGGACCATAAAGAAATGGTTTTCCCAGTTTGAGTTTCCTGGTGATGAGAGAAAAAAGTGAGTGAAGGAGAGAAATAAAACTTTATTTGCTTTAGTTTCATGATGGTTATATTCTAAAGCAGAAAAAATAACCAACAAACACTTAGCAATCGTTGCTGTGGAGACACTGGTGCTCTTGAGTTGTATGTCTCCTTTTTATTCATTTATTAAATACAACTCATCATCATACCACAGTAAATACGTAGAACAACAGAATCGCTCTGTGTTGCTTCCTTATGTGTAAAAATTGCATTCCCACTGTCATTTTTTTAATTCGTCATCTGTTTAATTTACCAAATCTTCACAGTATGGGATCGCAATCACAGCTTGCATGTTGCACATTAGGTGAAATGGGCTCCTAAGAAGAACATGTTATTCTCTGTTTCACTAATTGGTCCATCTCCATGAAGGTGAGGTAGACCGTAGAATTGAGCAGTTCAGGTTACAAAGTAATGTACCAGAAATTTTAATTCAAAAGGATCTAACTGCAGAAATCACGTCTGGGGACCCCAGGTCTGCATGCCAAGGGCAAGAGAGTAGGGTCCCCAGACATGAGATACATTACTTCCTTTTCTCCCACAAAAGTATAAATGCAAATAGTCTAGTACTTTTATGGTTAATTTGACTCTTTTTCACTCAGAATGAGAGGGTATCACCTGTGTAAATAATCTGCTATAGGTGAAACATAAATCCTAGAAAGCCACACAAAGGGTGAAATGTTCAATTATTAGTGGGCTTTCTTTTATAAAGACGAGTGTGACGAACATTAGCATTTTAACATAGCAAGGTGTGGAAAAAATGTAGTAGGATCAAACTTAACACTAACATTACATTGCATTAGGTTGCAAATATTTTACCAGAACTCTTTTGGCACATCTGACTGTCATGCAGAGTTTGCATCCTGTCATAGAAGTGCAATTAACGTTCACTTTCAGTTGCCTAACCCTAACCATACCTAACCTTAATCATACCGTAGTTACAATGCACAAATATCATAGAAAGTGAGAATTTTTAAATGTTGTTGTGGATGTAAAATAAACATCATTAATTCAGAATCATAAAATATCAACGTACTTGTCTAGCAATAGGGTTAGAATGGGAGCAATTCTCTGCAGCCAGGTTCCAAAATCTTGAATCTTATGGAAAATCTTCCAGAAGATGCTGTTCTAGAAGCAGATTAATACCCAAGGATGCTCAGCTACCACAGATGGGTGTAGTGTTCATGTGGCCACATACTTTTTGCCATGTAGTGTACCCTGTTTGTTTGCTAGAACATGTTGTGGTTATGCTCAAGGTGTGTGTGTGTGTGTGTGTGTGTGTGTGTGTGTGTGTGTGTGTGTGAAAATGAGCGCATGTGTGTCTGGCAGCTCCTCAGTGTTGCATACGTACAGGGAGGGATAAAAACTGGAGGGCTCTTCGCTCTTGGGAGCTCATTTAGAGCAAAGCAGCCCTGCCTCTCTGTCATCCAAATTGGATGCACTCACATACATACACACTCAGGCATGCAAGTGCAGCACTGTGAGCCCGTACACACTCTTCCCACTTCTCCTACTTACTAGCTTGCATTTGAGTTTGTTCTTACGTTAGACTACTCAGCACCAGCGCAGGCAAGTCAATCAGAAGAGTCCCATTATCTATTCATCCTCCGGCATGCCCACAGCAAATCAAATTGCTGGAAAGCCAGAGAGGCTTCGGGGACAAATGTCAGCATCTCCACACAACTCCAAGGGTGTTGAACGGAGAGAAGCAATCTCAGGGTCTGGTGAGAGAACGTGACAGTGATCAATAACTCTGTGTGAAGGTGCACTGATAGAAATCAGAGGCCAGAGCCTTTCATAAAAGAAAAAAGGCTGCTGGAGAGCAGGCCTAAAACGCCAGCTCTAAACAGTATTGATTACTGACTATGGTCAGTGGCTGCAGAGGAGGGTCTGGGTGGTGGTGGTGGTGGGGGGCTGTGGGTTTCTGTAGAGTGACGCTGAAGCAGAGCACAGGATCACACCTGAGATCGATCTGCAAAGTGGTGTAGCATCTACTCAGCAATGCTGTGTTTCCATGCCTCACAGGACCTCACCTCACCGTACACTAATCCAGCAGCCCACCACATCAGGCTCATTAAAACTACCAGGAAAACATACAGTAGCTGCACCCTGAGTGTTGGGAGCTGCCGGACTGGAGCTGAGCCTTAAAATTATACTGCTGAAAGAGTGTCTGAAAGCTCAAGATGGTGTTTTCAAGAGCAAGAAAGGACAAGCTGAGAATTAGTGTTGCAGCACGGGGTGAAGGTCAACCTAATTACAGGTCTGCCAGCACAAAAAACATAACTTCAAATGGCTCTGAAGCTCCCTACAGCCTCCAGCAGGCTTATTACATCTAAATGCTGCTGTTTGCAGCTGAATAGTCAGGGGAACCATTTGTTCTTATGTGGAACAATGAAAATGACAAACCTTAACTACAAAACAAGATTATTTTTCAGTCCTTTAGATCAAACCCTTGGTTGTATTTTACAAAAATGTTCCTGTTGCTGTCTTGAAGTTCTGTAAAGGATAATGTATTTAAAGTTAATATGACTAGATTAGGCTAAATATTACTTCCTAAAACCAAATCAGTAGATTTGTAGATCAAATAAATATTTCGAAATAAATGTTTCGATTTTCTAAACAAATCTTACACTTAGGCTATCTCAACCATAGAGTGTAAGAAACATGGATCATGCATCTTTGACATGAAGTCACTCAAAACTTTCTAAAGGGACAATTTAAAGCTTTGGCCTTAACTCATAAAATCAAATTCAAATGTCATTACCAAGGATAAGTTCTCTGGAACTCTTTCTATTGCTCTCACACACATTATAATCTCACACACTGCTATACCCTCTAATGTGCACAGTCACGCTCTCTTATACTTACCATCATAATATCCTCGACTACTTGGACTTCTAGTAGGCTACTATTCTCTCTAAAACACACAATACCCTATTCTTCTACACACAGCATATTCTCTCTAACACAGGGAACTGTATTCTTATACACACATTGTACTCCCCACTCAGTTCAATTCAATTCAAAGGCTTTATTGGCATGAAAGTTTCAAAAACAATGTTGCCAAAGCATCAAAATACAATTTGTCCAAATATTTGGACAGTACACAATAACAATAATATGAACACTCCCTCTCCCATGAGAGTACTCATAGCAGAATGATAGTATATGAAAAGATAATACGATATGTAGATGATAATATATGAAAGAGAGGATAATATTTTTGAACCTTAATGATAGCACATGTGGGAGAGGATACTCATATGTGAAACAGAATGCTAGTATACACAGGACAAGATAATAGTATATGTGAAACAAAATGATCGATTGTATATGAGACAAAAATAGTGAAAGAGAATAGTTGTGTGTGAGAAACAGAATGATGAGTATGTAAGACAGAATGTTAGATGTGATTGAGAATTGTGGTTTGTGTGAGTTTGAAACACAATTCAAACAGTTTGAAACAATTCAATTTGCAGTTCCTGACTGACTTATAGCCTAATAGGTTCATCAGGAAGAAGAACAATTTCACTGACATGGCCTGTGCTGCCCCTCCTAATCATACAGAGTGATAGCATGCTAACATTTGCTAACTAGCACTAAACACAAAGTACAGCTGAGGCTGGTGGGAATGTCATTAGTTTTTTCCTAATTACTTAGTATTTAGTCATAAATCAAATTTTTACATGATGATGGCGCTAAACAAAAAGTCAGAGGATCACCATAGTTCAATTCATCCTGAGGGGAACATGAATGTCTGAACTCTTGTCATGGCAATCCATCCAATAGTTAGTAGTAGTAATATATATATATATATATATATATATATAAGACATTACCAAAAAAAATCTTCTGGAGCTCTAGAGGACAAGTCAGGGGATCTTCCTCTGGGAACCATGCACATGTCTGTGCAAAATGTTGTGCCAATCCATCAATTAGATGTTGAGATATTTCACTGGGTACTTGAAAATTCAAGTCAGAGAATCACAAAAGTCACCAGGATTCATCATCTGTACAAGTGCTGGACTGACCAACATAGAGGTAGGAATTACAAACTTTGCTGATTTGAATCGTTTCATGCAGATCAGTTCAAAGACTTGTTCATTGTTTTCTAAGCCAAGCAATGGCATTGATGTTCACTGCACTTCAGTACGTGTATCAGTACGTGTATCAGTAAGTGAACGCATCACCGTTCATACCTGCACGACATTCAGTGCTGTTTCTAACTGGTCTTTGAGAGCATTGCTGCTTATTGACAAACCACAGTCACCAGCATAGCTTTGATCACCAGTGAGAGGAGCTCCACCGCAAAAGCTTTTGATTTGTTCAGTGACAATGGTGATTCAGTATAATCAGTTGAGTTTGACGATTCAGTGTTAAAGATTCAACCATATTCTGAACATCTCTAGACAGACAGCTACACAGTTAGAGTGGCTAAATAAAATAAACTGACTTTGTATTTTAAGAGAAAGTGTGGATCTTGAGGCAGTATTGCATTGGTTGTTACTTTTGGCCAACACAATGGTCTCGAAATCCTCTATAATTACAGCTCCACAAGCCCCAGTTTAAGCCCCCCATGTAATTATGATTTTCATTTTTGAGATTTGTGCTTTGATGATTGCATTCCAGCCATACAGCACAAAATATTTTAGAATTTTAATCCTCTGCACGCGTCTCCAGATGATGGCTACCAGAAAAGACAGCTGCTTACTCATTCTGTTGCCATCTTTGTTTGAACCAAGGAGTGGAGAAATATGAATAAAGAAATTCAGATTGTAATTACATTCTTTTGAAGTGCTAACATTATATCTGGGTTCAAACAATTCAAATGTAACTTTACCCTTCCCTACTCTACTCATTTTGTCAGTTTCTTTTCACTGTGAGCTGTCTATTTCAGCTGATTTAATGTGAAAATTACAGGTAGGACATTTAATTAACCAGCTTTGTAGAATAATTGTTTGTTTTTTAAGCAATAAAATTAGGATTTAAATTTTCCAGCAACAGAAAAACGTGTTATGTTTCCATACAAGCTAAGAAAGGCTTACAGTATGTCACCTGCACAGTTGGCCCCATACAGTGGAAATGCTTTGGCTTGGTTAACCTTCACATTTGTTACCTATGTCCTTTAAATTACAAAAATGGTCTTGAACCTACTCATTGGTGTCTGTTACATACTTTAAATTTAGTCAGATGACATTTAAAGTTAATGCTGAAAATGTTACTTTCTGTGTTCAGATATCACCATTAAACATTTCTTACCTTGGTCTTTAATATTATACAATCATCAGTTATGTACAGTACAATTCTCTGGTATTCATTCACCTGTGAAAATGTTTTAGAGCAAATTATAGATTTGACATAACCAGGATACCTAATAAAGTTCATGTCTGTTACATCAGCTAACAGAGGTCATTGTCCTTAAATAAATACATTTTCTTACCAACAGCCATCAATCAACAGCCATTATTTCCCCTCCTGCCCTTGCCTCTGAAGTCAAACATGTGATGTTAGCAGAATAAATTACATTATGTTTTGAGATTCTATCAACTCTTAAGTTTCTACATTTTTAATTTAGTTTATGTTGACACAGATCACTATCTGCTATCACTTGTCTCTTATCGGAGTGATGAAATGGAATTTCAGTGCTGGATATATAGGTGATTCTCCAGGAGCCAATCTGTCATAGTCTGGAGACACCTTATCTGTCATCAGCTGGGACTTTATTCATGTTTAACTGCTTTTTACCCATGCTTAGATTTATGGCCGTTTTGCCCATGCACAAATCCCCCCGTATAACCTCCACCTTCATATGCAGCCGTGATTTGTGTTGATCATAGAAGTACCCTAAATGTCTCCCGTGGTATTGAAGTGTAAGAAAATTACTGTGTGGGATTTGTAGAGAATATCTAAAAGAAACATGGGTTTGCAGGCAGTCAGACTGAAAACTGAACTGTTAAAAAACCCAAGTGGCTTTGTTGGTGTGTTGTATGAATTACATCCATGAGTTGGAAGGCTTATCAGACAACAAAACACTGCATAAAGGTTTATAATACTAAGAGATTTTACAACTCATGGTGACAGTCATTTATTTATCATCTGTCATCTTAAATAATGAACCAACAGAGATCCCCTTAACCCTGGTAAACATTAAGTTATGATTGAGAACTTAAATCTACATATTTGTTGAATTGTATGCTTGCCTGAAAGACAGAACATTGATATTGGGTGATATTGTGTTCTGTAAAACCGCAGATTAAGCTCAATGACAGCATGTTTAAAATGTTTTGTTTTCTTCTACAATATCTGCACATGGCAACTGAGGTAGGTCAGGGAAAGACTGTGGTCATGGGAAATAAACTATGGTTAAGGCAGTTAAATGGTAACTCTGGTGATATTCTATATTTTTCTTCTTGTCAACCGATCCCATGTGCAGACCCAAACCAACAATGTGTTCTTCCACTGTGCCATAGAGCTCCATTGTTGTACAAAAACTATTACAAGCATGTCACTGAGCTATACTGTTGCACTGGGTGACATGTTCCTTCATTACCATGAACACACACTTGGACTCAGTCCCACATACAATTAATTCACTGCTGAAAATAGTCCCCAACAAATGCACTATATCCTCGTTTTTGAGTAATGTTTGCTAAAAACTGCAGGGACCAGCTCTTTTAGGAAGTCTTTTTTGAAAATCCCCATTGAGAAACTAACACATTGTCAGCCTTTAAAAAAAGCAAACATTAAGTCAGGTCTGTGAACTCTGGTCTAGCCATGAAAGCCAGATGCATTACATAGCAATCCACCACTCTGACCTCCACACTCGTGCTTTATGCATCACTTCATAAAGGATACCCTACTTCTTGCATTGCAATCAAACTTTGGCAGTGGACATAAACATGATGTGCACAACATTCCTTACAGGAATGTAAGGATACTGGGCTCAAGTTACAACTGCACAGTGACAAAATTAATATTTTTGCATGTCGCTGACCTGCTGTGCACTGACTAAAAGACTCTATGCTAGTGGACCAATTGAATACTGTCTCCATTTCCCCTATAATTAGTACACAATTACAGTAAATAGTACCTTCCTGGAATTTACAGTTACATATCTATTCCTTTCTAGGAAATTATAAGAAGCCATGGGACACCTAAAATAAAGTGAATTACACTGTTACTACTGAATTACACATTTGCATACATTTGATTGGACTATGTCGTGCTCTGCTAGATGACACTGCATTGCAGCAAAAGTTGAGCGTTTTGACATTTTTGTCAGATGACCTGCCTTTTTTCTATCTGAGCCCTCTGCTTTGGGATCCCCTCCATGCAAACACAGTGGTCTTGTTAGAATAAATGAGGAGGCCATATTTATTTTGGCAGCAAATTCCAACTTTCATCGTTTTCATCATTGATCATGATGAATTGATCAAACAATTCTACGGTTGCAGCAGTGTAACCATGGGTTAAGTCGTGTACTGAATCTGAGCTATTTCTTCTCTAAATTTGTCAAATGAAGCAGCTGTAAATAAATAAGAGCCATTCACTACACTGAAAATGTCCCATTTAGCCAAAGGACTGTACTAGTTCTGTATGAAGGAAATATATACTTGATGTGCAGAGTCAGTATAAATGACAGAAACTGATAGAAAAACAGGAGTTAAAAGCATTTTCAGTTAAAGCTCGGAAGTCAGAAGAAATTAAATGCAGGTCCTCAGGAGTAGGTGAGAAGGCTGTGAGACAGAACTGAAGCTACAGCATGTAAATCAGAAGGGATAGAAAAAAAATAACCTACAGGCCTTTGTTTTCTGTTTTGTTTGTAAGGGAATCTTTATCACCTTTGTGGCAGACAGAATTGGTTCCTGAAAGACATGTCCTAAGCAGCAGATAAGAAGTTTAAAGATGATAAATCCAACAGTGACGCTCAATTTCATACTAAAATGCAGACACAAAGCTGTCCAGACTGCTAATTCAGGTGCTGATAGAGAACTGCAGTTTGGACAAAGAAGAAAAACACAATGAAAAAGGAAAGAAACATTTGAGATTAATAGCCTGTCAGTACATGTGGAAGCTAATAACATGGATCAGTGAAATCAGAAGTTAGTGGTTTGTGTTTCAATGTGGGATAAATATGTTTGAGCGAGCAGACCAAATGTTTGGGAATAGTCTCTGTGCAGGCTGTAGGGCCTTGAGGATTTTAGCCACAAATTGAAAAAGCCATCAGTAATCCATCACTGGTTGGCGTGTTTCATCCAAATAAAGCTACCTGAAGCAAAGATGTATATTTTAATAGAGTTGGTTCTCACTTTGTGAATTTGATATTTACCTTTGATATTGACCTTTACAGGACAGGTTCTAAGTGTTTTCAGGTCTACCTTAATACAGAACTCATGTATTTTGAAAGTGGTTTTGATGACTGTAATCATTCCTCCTCTCCATATTGGCTCTGAAGTTATAGAGCGACTACATTGTAAGATATGGGGGACGAAATCCACAGTCCTCATTCTGTGTAGAACTGCTTTGTAAAGGTCAGATCAGGGTATGTTAAAAAGTTACAGTGTTTGTACAAGGCTGGATAACCTGCTAGTGGGCTTAGGGCCCCTACTGACCCCCTGTTCTTCCACTCTCTGTGGATTAGTGCACATAAATATCCATCAGGTCCAGTGCACATAGTTGAATGCACAAAGCATCTTAATTATATTTTGCCTAGAGCCACAAAGACCCACCAGTACTACCTGGCCCCATATATTTTGTGGTAATTTGATTAAATGCATTTTTATTTAGTAATATGCACATTTTAACCCCTACAGTCCAATAACTGCCCTACTTCCATTTATCAGCCTCTCATTAATTAAAATCAATTCAGTTTTATTTATATAGCACCATATCATGACAAGGTTATCTCAGGGCACTTTTTTTTATATAGAGCAGATCTAGAGCAACTCTTTATATTTACCCAACAATTCCCACCATGAGCAAGCACTAGGCGACAGTGGCAAGGAAAAACTCCCTTTTAACAGGCAGAAACCTCAAGCAGAACCAGGCTCTGGGTGGGCGGTCATCTGCCTCGACCAGTTGGAGGGAGAAAGAGAGAGAGAGAGAGAGAGAGAGAGAGAGACACCTGATTCAGCTCTTCAGTCAGGTTGCTTTCCTGAGATCTGGAGCAGGGGGCTTATTTCCCCAATACATAAGAGTGGAGATAAATTTGACTCTAACAACTACTGAGGCGTTTGTGTGAGCAGTAATCTGGGGAAGGTTTTCTGCAGCATTATCAATGCCCGGGTGCTGGCCTTCCTTATGGCACACAATGTCCTGAGTAAAGGGCAAATTTGCTTTTTACCAAATCACTGCACCACTGACCACGTTTACACTTTACACACTCTAATCATCACGTACACCAAAAAAACAAGGGTAAACTTTTTGCATGTTTTATTGATTTTAAAAAGGCTTTTGATTCTATTTGGCAAAAGGGACTATATTATAAAATTCTCCAAATCGGAGTAGGGGGGAAACTTTACGACATAATTAAGTCAATGTATGTCAATAATAAATATGGAGTCTAAGTTGGTAACAAAACTAAAGATGTCTTCACTCAAGGGAGAGGTGTCTTTCAGGGCAACAGCTTGTCTCTGCCTTTTCCTGGTTCTTGTCAGTAAACGTGCCGCAGCATTCTGAATCAGCTGGAGAGTCTTAAGGGACTTATTGGGGCAGCCTGATAATAGGGAGTTGCAATAATGCAGCCTAGATGTAACAAATGCATGGACTAGTTTTTCTGCATCTTTTTTGAGACAGGATGTATCAAGCACACAGAGAGATTGGACCCACAGAGCAGACTCGACTTGAGTAAAAGTTCAGAGCTTTTATTAACCCAAAAGCAAGGTAAGTCCACAGAGCGAAAGTATCCAAAGGGTGAAGCAAAGCGAGTAGTCGTAACACAAAAACTGGTCATACACAAGCAACACAGGGAACACATGTAACGCAGGATAACAACACACATGAGGCGAAGATTATCTGGCAAAGGGGAGAGCAGAGACACTGGGTATATATAAGGCTAGGTGAGTAGACAATGAGACACAGGTGAAACACATTAGGCTGATTAGAGCTGGTGGGAAACTTGACAGGAACAAGAGGATGAGACAAAAACCCTACCAAAATAAAACAGGAAGTCACACAAAACACAGACTAACAACCCCGACCATGACAGGATGTGCCTGATTTTTGCAATGTTACATAGGTGAAAAAAGGCAGTCCTTGAAGTTTGTTTTATGTGGGAGTTAAAGGACATATCCTGATCAAATATAACTCCAAGATTCCTTAGGTGGCCCTGGAGGCCAGGGCAATGCCATCTAGAGAAACTATATATTTAGATAATGTGTTTCGAAGATGTTCGGGGCCAAGTACAATAACTTCGTTTGACATCAGAAAATTGCATGTCCTTAAGGCATGCTTGAAGTTTAGCTAATTGATTGGTTTCATCTGGCTTGATCAATAAATATAACTGGGTATCATCTGCATAACAGTGAAAATTTATGGAGTGCTTCCTAATAATATTGCCTAAAAGAAGCATATATAAGGTGAATAGGATTGGTCCAAGCACAGAACCTTGTGGAACTCTGAGACTAACTTTGTACATGTTAACGATGAATCCTCTATGCACGCCAAACTGATACTGATCTGATAAATAGGATTTAAACCAGCTTAGTGCGGTGCCTTTAATGCCAATTAAATGTTCTAGTCTCTGTAATAGGATGTGATGGTCAATGGTTTTGAATGCGGCACTAAGATCTAACAAGAGAAGTACAGAGACAAGTCCTTTGTCGGATGCAATTAGGTCATTTGTAACTTTCACCAGTGCTGTCTCTGTGCTATGATGCACTCTAAATCCTGACTGAAAATCCTCAAATAGCTTAATGTTTTGTAGAAAGTCACACAACTGATTGGCGACTGCTTTCTCAAGGATCTTAGAGAGAAAAGGAGGGTTAGATATAGGTCTATAATTTGACAAAACCCCTGGATCAAGAGTGGGCTTTTTAAGAAGAGGTTTAATTATAGCTACTTTAAAGGACTGTGGCACATAGCCTTTTAATAAGGACAGATTGATCATATCTAGTAAAGAAGTGCTAACTAAGGGTAAAACTTCTTTAAGCAGCCTAGTTGGGTCTAAGAGACACATTGATGGCTTAGATGAAGAAATCATTGAAGTTAGTTGACAAAGGTTGATGAGAGATGTCATTAGCTTCAAATATGGATGTATTGGACATCTTATTTTGTAGCGATGTATTGCATTCTGTATATGTATGCATTTCTTTTTTTAAGGACTATTTAGGTTTGCCTAGAAGTCTTCTGTTACAAAATGCATTTTTATTAGAATTCTGTAGATGTCAAATATAATAGCTCTAACCTATTAAGGAAAATGGGAACCAACCAAATTTCAAATTGCACATCCACATAACAATATGTAAGTAGGGGGTTACAACCAATCACGATGGCTCCTTTTGCTACTAAGGCACAGGGCCTCGTTTCCCAATGGCATCTTAAGAACCTCCTTAAACTTAAAAGGTGTTTCTCAAAAGCAGCTCAAACGTACCGCCTACCCGCTCATAAGAGGCTAAGGGCATTTTAAGAAGCTCCAGAACCTGCAGGAGGAACCAAAAACGACATGTTTTATTGGAGTTTTTATTGTTCATTTTTCATCATGAACACTGATGTTCTTTGTTAAAGGATGTCTGATGTAAAATGACTGATAATGATTGAATGAGAAAATAAGAAAATAAAATTAAACTAACACACCCACGTTTATTCAACAATCGATCTGCCAGTTTCCTATTCCTGTCAAGGGAATTTATAGCAAATGGTTATACAGTTAGATTTGGTGGAAAAGGCTCTGCTCTTGGGGGAGCTCTTAAAGAATCTGAGCGGCAATGAGGAATCTGCTGAGAGAGCTAATATCCCCTTAACAAAGACAAATACATAAACATTAGATCTTAGTTTAATCAACAATACCAAAAATAAAGATAATAAGGAGGAGGTTGTGGTGGAGGAGCTGCGGCAGCAAACAGTGGTGATGTGAAGGTATCAGGAGAGTAACAGTGAGAAGTGTCAGATTATACTGGCCACCTGTACACCTTTATGAATATGATTTAATGTTACTAGTCATCTAGCCACATGGCTGGTGAATGAGCCAGTGATTGTAAAGCATTAATGAAACCGGTGATTTTGTGCAACTTTGGTGCTCTGTCTGAACTAATGCTATGAGCCACTGGTGCATTTTCCCCAACAAATTAGCAATTAATCAAATGATCATAATCAAACTGACACATTGCAGAACAAGGGCTTTGGGGTCCCTTGGAGGTATGGGGCCACTTTGCCCTGTTGGTAATCCAGCCAGTTGTCTTTTGAGAGAGAAATTTCCTCTTTGTGTTTCCCCGGACGTTTTTTGCTGGGACAAAAATCGGCAATAAACCTCCATGTGACTGCCAGGATGAAGATGTCCTCTTGATTTGTCTAACTCGGACTGCTGAAGCCTCATATTAGCATCAGCTGAACTTCAGAATGCATTTCTGCATAGAACTAGGACTGTGGATTTCAAAATCTATTTCTGTGTAGTCGCTCTGTGGAGGTATCACTTCATGGCCAGTATGGGAAGGAGGAGGGATTACACTGACCAAACCTACCCTTCAAAATATATGAATCCTTTGGCTTGAATCCATCACTCTTGTTGGATCACATCCGGTTGTTCAAATTGTCTGGTTTGTGCAGTATAGACTGCAAATATATCAGGTTGGTCATATTTAAGGCTTAAACTATAAGTGTAAATGTGAACTTTGCTTTCATCAGTCAGAGTCAGAGGATTATTCATGGGAAGCCATCTGTGGTTGTAATATGTGATAATGTGTTGTACTACATATATGAAGAGTTATGTGTGCCATGTGCTGTCTGAGACCCTGGCGATGTGGGCCCTCTCCTTTCAAGGCTACATCAGCATGGAAACTGGTGAATTATGGTGCAGAGATACTTTTGAATTATGGGATGCCGACACTGCTTGGACCTTGATGATGATTAGGGTTTTAAAGGGACATTGACAAGGTTATATCCATGTCAAAGGCAGGCAGTAAAATACTGTGCGACATAGTAATACCAAAGTAATTACAATGTAATGGCATGTCCCGCAGCCTGGATGAACACTGTATTTATGACTGGATGGAGCAGGCTGCAACAAAATAACCAGACATGTTCAACAAATCATTTTTTGTTTTAAGGTTAATGTTTTAGGGTATTACAATTCTATTCCTGGACACATGGTTTGAATGAATGTGTTCTCAAGATGGTAGGGTTATCCTGTTAAACACAGGCGAGTGGAAAAGCTGCAAGCTTCATGAAGTAGTGACTACTAACGGCCGGGCCACACCGCCAACCTGAGCAGTGCGTGATGGCTACCTCGCTGAACTGCTGCGTCTGGCAGGCGTGTGGTGTCCACACAGAGCGTTCCTGCTGCGTTGCTGCTGCTGCCAGCCCTATCTTTCTACATTGAGTTTGCCTTTGATAATAGGCATCAATAATAGAATGTTTCATTTTAAATTTCATTTATATTTGGTTAGGACAGGAAAAGGTTAAGAGGCTTGTGCTCAATTCTAAGTGGAGAGTTAAAAAATGTTTTTTCTTGTCTGTGACATTCTACAGATATCAATATTGAAAATGAAACTGAAAGGTGTAATGTTGCTGGTTTGATGTCAATATGACTATCAACACATCATTTTCACTGTCTATTTTTGCTGAGAACCGCACATCACGCGGACAAAATAGGCAAGACGCCAGATCTCTAGATGAGCCGCACTGAAGACGAGTGCCTGAGACGCATGTCTCACGCGGGCTGTGTGGCTGCTCTAACCTGTTAACATGGGCGCCAAAATGAAAAGCAAGAGGTTCCGCGACGCACACGCGCTGCTCAGGTCGACGGTGTGGCCCGGGCTTTACAGGGCTCGTTGATGAACTAGTTAGCATAGTTGGCAAGCTAACCAGTAATATACTAGCTAGTGCACAAAAGCTCTCTGAGCTCACTAACTGCCAGCTCTATGACTGCAATGCAGCTGCTATCTGGACAATAAGTAAACACAGTTTAATGGAAAGATGTATTGTACATAGTGTATATAGTGTCATGGACTACTGTCTCATGACACCTTTGTCATGTCACTGTAAACCATGCCTCATTTTGTGGAGGAGTCTATACTCCAGCAGCACAGAAACACGTGTAGCATAGTTAATATAATAGCTACAAGGGATGTCCCAATCAAGTTTTTTGGCCCAGTTATTTAATATTGGGTATCTGCCGATAGAGTCTGATCTGATACTTGATACTTGAATGAACTAAATGTTCATTAAATGGTGAGATTTGTTACCATCAGATAACAGATCCATGTATTTTGTATTTGTTTTTTTAACATTTTTTAAAATTTGTACAAGTTAGTTGTAGTCCAGTCCCAACCTGCACATCATTCACTGCTCACTCATGCTCTGATGCTGTCTCTCAGAATTGTATGTATTCACGAGGGAAAGCTGCAATATGTCATCCCCAAGATTAATTCTCCTTCACTCCCTCAATTCAAACAACACTCAAGTCGAAATGACAAGTTGTGCTGACAGCGACACAGACGGCGTACATTTTAATTGCAGAATCTGCTGCAGAGTGATGCCAGATCCACAAATGAAATGGGAAGATGTATTGGTGTGGATGAGAGAAGGCAGGAAGAGACAGAAGCACTTTATTGTCATGCCAATAATAAGTCTTTTCATTGGCTTTGAGGGGCACTCAGTCAATACACTGAATGACATCAAACCCATCAGAGCTCAGAATTAACACCCAGATTTCCATGCAGACGTGTGCTGTGGTATTCAACACATTCTAGCAGAGGCCATATGATAAGAAGACAACTGAGGCTGCTACTCTTGGAGTTTTCCAGACAATTATCTTTCTGAGAAACTAGTGGGAATTAAAATATAAGTGGTAGTTAACGAGTGAAGTAAAGTAGTGATCTGATAACAGTAGGTCTCAATTTTCCAGTCTGTGTTTAAGTTCTTCTTCTTTCCTATGTTCATATGGGCTCATAAAGCAAGTCAGATAGGGTCTAAAGAGAGTTGTCCAAAGCATCACTGCCAGCTGAAACATAAAACAAATCATAACTATCATTCATTTTGGAAATCCTGAAGACAGCAGGTGAAATACAGTATACTTGCAAGAGCTGATGATGTCTGTTCTTGACATTTCCAAGCTCTGGCAGTCACCATATTTTCTGTGTGTAATAATGTGAATTTTTGTTTGGCATCACAAGACAGAGAGGAGAGCCCAGGACACAGATTTGTTGAGTGCACTGAGTGCTGACCTGCCCCAAGTAGGCGGGCAGTGGACTGAATATGTCCAACATTTGGAACTATGGCCTGTAACAGAGGCAAAGGTATGTGAAACATGAAAAAAATGTATGAACAGTATATGAAGGTCACTACACAACAGACACTAAAGCATTGACCTGCTACAAATAGAAAACAATAAAAAACACACAAAGACAAGTATCTACCTTTTGAATCTGCTCATCATTCCTGCAGAGGTGATTGTTTTTGCCACCACTTGTCTTCAGTGAGCCACTTCCTTATTAGGTCTAAAAAGTTGTAGTTAAAGCACAAACATGGCCTAGTGTTGCAGTGGTGCCATCGGTGAGGGTAATTCTATGTTGAACGTGTGCTACGCACAGAAATGTTGAGATTCAACATTTTAATAAGCTTGGGTCCAAAAAAATCCAACCTAGATGAGAAATATACACCTATTGCAAACTGTGGTCATTTTGAAAAAAAACATGCAGTTCACACTCACAAACCTATGTCATACTGTGTACAGATGGCATGTAAAAAACTTTCTTGGCTAAAAATATTGGACTCCACCTCATTATGGCTGAGGTAAGATGGGTCATTTTTAAAAAGCCACCACACTCCTCTCTTTCACTTTTGGGACCTTGTTATATATAGGGAGAGAAACCAGCACGGCCATGTGGAGATGGCCAGTCAATGTACAGCAATGCATGCCACCTTCCAGGATAAAGCAGCAAACAAAACCCGACCCCACCAGCTCAGGAAATAACAAGGAAATGGGAGCCTGGAAGAGTAAAGCAAATGGAGGTATAGGCAAGAGACAGTCATAAAGGAGAGTTAGTGTATACAGGCTGCTTGGGCCTAATGATGAAGGATGCACTGGGAGAATGCAGACTGTGGCTGATTGCTTGGCACAAAAGAGCCCGTTAACAATGAGCTGTGGAACAACATAGAAACAGGCTCTGAGGACCTTCTTCTGTAAACACTGCTTCTGAAAAGACTTATTAGACTGGGATTATAATAAATGACCTACAAGACTGACCACATTAATTCTCCAGATTGAAGACAGAAGCGTACACTGGACTGTGGCCCATCTGGCAGGTCAACAAGAGCTGTTGATTTCAGTTTGGCTTCATTTATAAGTGAACATACAGTACAGCAAGAGACTGACTGTGACCCTCTGTGCCAGGGACGGCTGACGTGTCTCGAGCTCTTCCTCAATTTTAATCTTTATTTGTCTTTTCTTTAAAATTTACTTTGGACTTCTTTGCAACATGCACACTGCACAAGCGAATCCTATCATACAATACGATAGAGAACTACTTTTGTTCAAATTACATAACAAGTGGTCATATGGTCGTAATGTTGTTCAAGCTTCTCCACTGTGAGGATTTGCTGTATTCCTTTGTCTTATGTGATAGTAAACTCCCATTGAACTTAAAAAAACTGTACAACATTTTACACCATTATAGACCAAAAAAGTAATTGATTTATTAAAAACAAAACTGCAGGTTAATCAAATATGACAATAATTGTTAGTTACTGCCCTAGAATGATGACGTGTGATGCAGCTGAAACTCCAAAAGCGTAAATGTCACTGAAATCTGACAAGAAGAGAGGACAAGTTAAAAACAACAGCGACAGACTGAGGAGTGTAACTGAAACCAGAATATCTAGTGGACAAAGACGAGGAGATCCTCAATTTTCAGTTTGGTCAACCTACTGTTATGAGGTGTGCAGGTTTTAATTATTACTGTGTGTGTGTGTGTGTGTGTGTGTGTGTGTGTGTGTGTGTGTGTGTGTGTGTGTGTGTGTAATATTTAAAAATATTCCTGTGATATTTCAAAGTAATTTGTATTGTATTTATACCTTGTGATTGTATCCAACTTCTCTCCATTAGAACTGATTTTAATAGTTAGTATTTCCATGGCCATTTTACCTAACATTAGCCACCAATTACTAGTAAGTAAGTAAGTAGAGTAAGTAGCTTTATTTATATAGCACCTTTCAAGAGCAGAGATGTCACAAAGTCCTCCACAAATGAAATAGGGCAACCAACATACAGACATAAAACCAAGGGGAGAGAGATCCTCAGTTTAGGAGCCACAACCTCAAAAGCCCAGTCCCCTTAGTTTTAAGCCTAGATCAAGGAACAACCAGCAGACCCTGATCAGAGGACCTCAGAGGCCTGCTGATCTATACTGGGCAAGTAAAGCTGGGAGTGTATTGAAATGTGTTTTATTGCTTATTCAACTTTTATTCAAGAAGTTGAATTCAATTATGAGAGGAATAATATGTTATTTCTTCTTTCACAGTCTAAGTCAGGCTGCAGTACAATCATACCATCAGTGAAGCCAGACCAATTTCTCCTTCAGCATTCACAAACTGCGAGCTAAGGAGATTTTCTTAGAGGTCTTGAAAGGCTTTTTGGGAAATATATCTAAACATTTAATCTCAATATAACTCCCAATGCATTAAACATGTAGTGGACATTGATGACATCTAACAGTGAAACATAATCAGGTCGATATTTCACTATTTACCACCTGCAGATGTTCCTTTTGCATGTTACTGTGTTACCATTGGCTAACTGGCAGGTGAATTCAGCCTGTGTCAGTGTGTGTCACATTTCACACCCTGCTTTGTGTGTGTGTGTGTGTGTGTGTGTGTGTGTGTGTGTGTGTGTACGTGCACAGGAGGGAGTGGGTAGGGTTGGGGCCCTCCTCGCTTGAATAAAAGCTCCTGTCTCCTCTCATTATATCGGCACTGTAAACACAATAAAACAGAAGATCAGCACCAGTGGAGCAGTGAGGAGCTCAGCCTGTGCTGTGTGTGTGTCCGTGTGATGGTGTATTTAAAAGCCTGACAGGACACACAGCAGCACAATATGGCTTCAGCCACATAAAGCTACATTTATCATTAAATGATACTACCTGTAAGGAGTTCTTAGTCTTGAACCCAAATCCTAAACCTAACCCTAATCAGATCAGAAATACAACGTATACTCGTGTTTGTACCATTCAACTTAGAATTGCTCGATAGACTTGGACCATGGACAGTATAATTATAGCTTCTGATTTGCAACATAATAGAAGAACATTAGTATGCATTCACTGACCAAGTCTGTGGATAAACAGTTTAACAGCAATAGTTATAATTAGCTGATTTCCTGAGTCAAATGTTCACCTAAACCTAAACCCCATTTCCTTTGGAAAATCAAAATAGTGATGTGTAAGCAGGATTATGGAATTTTTAGTTTATGTATCTTTTTTTCATTTCAGTACTGGCATTATTATGTCAATTTAAACCAAGCTTCAGGAATAGCATTGAGCTGTGAGGCCATTTTGGCATAGTGGCCACACTCAGTATTGAGCGTCTTGTAAGTTGTACGTGTTTTCCCACACACAATCATTACGAAAGGAATGTTAAAACAATAAAAAGTTTTCTGAGCGTCACACCCTGAAATGTATAATATATACCGCAAATATAATATTCTGATGCGTATATTATCAGAATTTGATCCATTAGGTCCAATAAAAATTAAAAAGTCTCAAATAGCTGTATCAGTATTTTCATGTCATTAATGTGTGTGGGGGGACAGCAGTAAGTTCACCTAGAGAAGGACTCTAATGCTCATCCTCTATGGCCCAAAACAGTTTTGGTATATGCGTCCAGTGAGCAGCTTACATTGGAATAAATGAAGCGCCATGTTGGAACACAGTATTCAGTTCTCTTAATACTTTCATGGGTGTAACACATTGACTACACTTTCTCTTTCCCTCTTCCCACTGTTCATTGTTTACACCTGGTGAAACACGCATGGACACATGGATGAGAGGGAATGATTTCTTGATAAATTACATTTGAATATAACCAAACAAACTGGGCCCGAGCTTTAAGCTTTCCACATAAAAACAGCCTGAACCCTAACACTAGCTTGATACCTTGTCTTTTGGACCGCCTGCTTCAGGGTTGGGTCAGGTAGCTATACTCAATACATCATTTATAACAATGTATAAGTTAGAACCATACAAAATCTTCTGAAGCCAAGATTGGCTGTGATTATATTTTAGGCCCAATCTCAAGATCCAAATGCGTCCAATCCAAATCCTCTCTACCTTGACCAAAAGATGCATCACAGAAGACAACAGTTGGTAATGGAAGTACACATAACCATGACCATAAAGAAACAGTCCGTTGTCTTGAGATAACAATATAATCAGGTGATGATCTCAGGTAACAGCCTAAAATATTAGTAAATGACCACTCACAGCTTTTGAAAAAACATTCTCATTTCAGATACATTTTTAGAGAATTTCCTTTGGATGCCTTCATTTGGTCCTCATAAGGAAACGAACACAAGAACACACACAAACACACTGCCCTATTATACCAGGTCACACATCCATAGACAAGGCACACATAATCCATACAATACTCCCCTACTATAAATTACAGCCTCCATGCACAACTCCAACTTTGATCAGTTTGCGGAGAACTCATAATCCTGCAGTTTGCTGTTATTTCAGAATCAGAATCAAGTTTATTGCCAAGCATGTTTTCACATACAAGGAATTTGCCTTGGTATATTGGTGCATAACAATAAACACAGTAAGTAGAAAATATAAAGGAAGTTAAAGCAAGTACTGCAAGTCAAGAAGCATAAATATAAAATATAAAATTGACAATTAAATATAAAAAAATGAGAAAAACAATAAAACCATTATGTACAATGTGACTGTTATTTAAATGAAAGAGCCATTTTAGGGGGCACATGCTGAAAGCTAGCAGTCTGCTTCCTGCTTAGTGATTTTGATGTCTTAATGGGATATTATGGCAGCTGTGTATTAGTGCAGGTATGGGATGGAGTCTTGGGGACAGGCTTTGATGAGCGTACCACCCTGAACCCAGTAATTACAGTCTGCATGCCATGCACTGATTATAGATCTGCAGTGAAAAACCTACCACGCCACCTTACAAAAGACCGCCTTACATCAGTGATCTAATTCTCCATTAATTAATTATTCTTTTGTGGTCCTCACAAGTAACATGCCTTCAGGGCATCATGCAAGCTTTTTCTGAATGCCCAGCCTGGTACCAGACCTCTGAATTGCTGCTCATGTCTCCAATTTTCCCAGCAATTCAAATAAGTCTGGTGTTTACTCATTGATGGTTGTTTCCCCGGGCTGGAGAAACAATCGACCAATCAGAGTTTTGTAGGCAGGATTAAGAATGAGGATGTTATTGTCCTGTGCCAGAGACAAAAAAATTGCGAGTGAATTTTTTTTTCTTTCTGTCTCTGTAAGATGTGGGCACAACAGTCTCTGATTTCCCGTTGCTGGGTTAGCCTCAGTCCAATCTCGGAACCCATCGACTATTGTCTCACGACAATTTAGCCTCTGGGGCAATGGACAATGTTTCTGGGCTTACGGTGTAGCCAGTGGATAACGGATATCCGGGCCAAGACTTCCTCTTCCATGCACCAGTCATTGTTTACAGTCTGATTAGCAATCCCGGAACCCATTTTAATTCAGATAAATAAATAAAAAATCTAATAAAAAGCTAATATCTAGGGTTCCAAGATTGATAAAACTAAATTGTCATCAGATGATAGCTGATGGGTTCTGAGATTGCATTTTGGCCAATGCGTTTCGCCTCTTTTGCTCTCCACACGGACTTTTTACCTGTATGCAACCAAAGCCCACTCAAACGTGATTGGTCAATAGTACTTGGACTACAAACGGAAACCAGAACACTTCCGAAACCAAAATCTTGTCCCTTGCCTACAGATTCTGCGTTCATATGCAGATATCTGTTTATAGAGATTAGCCCATTAGCCCATTTTGTCCATTCCATTTTCCTGCAACCGGACATTAGCCAGAAATAGGCTGGGTAGTGGAGCAGCCTTAAGTCCAAACTGGGTCAGTTTAGCTCTTATCCTGGCTCTCTTCCTGGGGCAGTTTTGTACTGATGATTCAACCAGTAGTTTCATGTCCATCCAAGACTTGAAATGCTTCAGTAGTCAGTCACCTAACACTGTCTATGCAGAGCAGAAAATGGAATTTTACTTCCAGAACTCTGGATGCTTGAAATAAATACTGCCACTTTGCAACTGTATTGTTCATTGTTGTGAGTGAGTGAGTGAAGGGTGAGTATGGACAAGCTAGAACAGGCCAAGTAATCACTGTGGTGTCATCAGAATTGATGGACGATCCTATCAAGCCCGCACAGATCTATTGAGGTCATTTAGTTTCATGGAACAGGTACTCTGTAATCTAATCATCTCTAACCCCAAATCCAAAGACTTAATCCTAACTTGTAGAAGTGAAGAGAAACATGTCCTCATTTAAAAAATCTAAAGCAGAAAATATACTGGAACATACACACACACACACACACACACACACACACACACACACACACACACACACATAACTCATAACTCACACACAATGCATCATCCCACAGAACCAATTAAATCACCTGTGCAGGCCTGTGCAGCAACAGCAGCAGGCAATGCAGTCACTGGGAGCAGCCAGCCATTACCTGTGGCAGTGAGGTGATGCTGTCGTGTGACGCTGTGCAGCTCCAGCATGTTGTTTGTGAACACATGGGGGGGTTCAGTCTCTGTCTATAGAGATGTGAGGGACATTATTGATTTGTCATTTGTTTCACCAGCATGCTGGCTTTCAAATGAAGGAGAACACCTCCCATGGGAAGCCACTTCTTTTTAGCTTATCGGCTGGGGGGGAGATGGAACACTTAAAGCAGCAAAGACATGATTATCTGCTGATGTACAGTTCATTATCAGGAGCTCCATTTTTGTAATTTGTAATTGTAATTCATTTACGTTTTTCTTTTTAGTCCCCATCATTTTGGTGTTTTTGCACTTCCCATAGATTACACAGAACATTTATTATCCTAGATGACAGTGACAAAGATGGACTGGCTGCTATGTGGCTAGCCCAGACTTCCCCCATCTTTTGTTGTTTGGCCAGGCCTCCAGACTCCCATAGTTTTAGTTAATGTGTAGTATTATTTGGTTTCTTAATAAAATATCTTTTAGTTGATACTGTTCTTCAGGATTGGCGTCCTTTGTATGTGTTGCTGGCCAAAGAGGTGAGCCAAACGTTTGTGTTGTGGTTGGTGGCTGTAACATATTTGGGGACTCATCAAACAGGTGGGTTTAGGCATGTGCGGGTTTGTTGATGTAGTTCTACTACTTTTGTGCGCCGTGCCTTAAGGGCTAGTAGTAATCCAGTTCATTGTGTGCTGCCTGTTTAGGGTTTGCGAGGTGGCAAGGTCTTAGGTAGGCTACTGTGCGTGTTACTTTGTTTGCACAGTAGGCCTGTGTCGGTATCTATGACTTGTGCAGCTGTTTTGGTTGTCAGCTGTTGCCAGCTGTTGTGGGCGCGCAGAGTGTGACTACTACTACTACTACTACTACTACTAAATCAGTGGAGGCGGGTCTTGCCGAACAGGTGAGGCCGAGAGAGTTTGAATTGGAATTGCGTCAGCTAGATCTAAAGGAGAAGGAAATTGATTGTAATCTTGAGGTAAGAAAACTTGAAGAAAAGACTAAGCGTGTGTTACAGTTAAAGGAGTTAGAACTTAGTGCGACTGCGTTTCCACAGGCTCCGCAGCCTTCCCCTGAACAATCAGCTGTTTTTGATGTAAGTAGAAATTTTCAACTTGTTCCAGTCTTTCATGAGAAGGATGTGGATAAATATTTCATACTCTTTGAGCGTGTGGCGACAACTTTAAAATGGCCTAAAGACGTGTGGACACTGTTGTTGCAGTGCGTACTCACTGGTAAGGCTCAGGAGGTTTACGCAGCTTTGTCTCCTGAGAGTAGTCTTGATTATGAGAATGTCAAAACTGGTATTTTGAGGGCATATGAGCTGGTGCCGGAGGCTTATCGCCAAAAGTTTCGCGGGTATAAGAAACAGGAGTCTCAAACATATGTTGAGTTTGCTCGTGAGAAGAAGGCGTTATTTGATCGGTGGTGCTCAGCGCAAGGGGTTAAAACGTTGGGAGACCTTAGAGCCCTGGTGCTTATAGAGGAATTTAAAGGCTGTTTGCCTGAGAGAGTTGCCATGTATTTGAATGAGCAGAAAGCAGTAAAGGTGTCTGATGCTGCGATTCTTGCTGATGAATATGTACTCACCCATAAGTCGGTGTTTGGTGAGAAGTCTGTTGTGCAAGCTCGGGTTAGTGGCAGTTTCAAGGAAGGTTCGAGTGCCTCTGCGGTGCCGTTTAAAACCAGCATGCCCAGTAGTGAGGAAGGGAAGCCTACTAGGGAGGATTGGGGCACGAGGGAGAACCCAGTGTGCTTTTATTGTAAGAAATGGGGACATATTGTTGCGCTTTGTAATGCTTTGCATAAAAAGAAGCCTGGAGCGATACATGATACAAATCAGAGGTTGATGCGTTGGAGTATTTTATGCAAGCTTTCAATGTTGATGTAAAACGTATCCGTGGCAGGGATAATGTGGCAGATGCGTTGTCGTGCTTGTAAATTGGCATTGTTTGTGATCACTAATTTAGTGTGGGGGTGTTAGGCGCTCCCCCCTTTTTTGTGTTCTTCTCCCTTCTCTCTCCCCTTCTCAGGTGCTCCTGATCTGGAAATTAATTGGTGCCTGGCCCCTGTTTAAGGAAGGCTGGGGGAGGAGATCTCTCTCTGTCAGACGAGCAGCCTTCTAACCATTTAGTGTTCTGTTTCTTTTGTGTTTCTTTCTTTTGAGGATGGAGTAGTCTGGTAGTCTAGTTTACATGGCTTTTGTTGATAGTTTAGTTTGTTCGTTTGTTATGTTTGGCCAGGCCTCCAGACTAGTTTTGGTTAATGTGTAGTATTATTTGGTTTAATAAAATATCGTTTAGTTGATACTGTTCTTCAGGATTGGCATCCTTTTTTGTATGCGTTGCTGGCCACATAGGTGAGCCAAACGTTTGTGTTCTGGTGGTGGCCGTAACAAGTGTATAAAAGAGAAAATAGTTAATTGCAGCAGCATATTCAGTAAGACGAGAGAAATAGGGGTAGTGGTGGCCTCAAGGTTAGTAACAAACGTTACTCAAACAAGAGGAAATAGTGCATTTGTGGGGGTCTATTTTCAGCTACAGATTAATCCACATTTGGTATACATACTATAGTGAGTATTTCTGGCAGCAGGATGGTGTATATGGGATTGAGCCAAATGGGGGTGGAACATGTCACCTGGTGCAACAGCAGACCTGCCAACCTGTACGCATTTTGCGTAGCAGGTATGCATTTTGACATCAAAGTACGCTGGTACGATTTATCTCTCTAAAGTGCGCAAACAGCTGGTGATGCCTTGTGCGTTTGACCAATTATGCAATACTTAATTCTAACAGCAAGAGGCAGCAGCAATACACCAACGAGCGTCTAGCCTGCCAAAAAGTAAGAGTTCGACTAATAATAGTGCTGGATTCATTCCCGTTGCCTTGATTTGATAAACAAATGCGACATTTCAAGAGACAGTAACTAGGATCTGCAAATTGACAGTAACACTCTTTGCCTTGATTTTTATCCCTCTCGTTCCCCCTCCTCACTCCAGTTCCTCAAGTGAGGACTGTTCTTTGAACTCCTTTGCTAAGGTAAACGGACTGGGGGGGCAGGGGGCGGAACGTGAATCAAGTTAAGTCAACGTTAGCCTAATGTTATGTACATGTTTGAAAGCTAGCTAGCTCGGTCATCAGTCAAGTGGACAAAGTAAGATATAGTGTCGCACATGGTTAAACGTGATTTTTCATAGTATTCGTAATATTAATTATTGCAGCCAAACGACGTAATCGTGATGAGAGGAGCAGATCATGGCAGCCCCGGCGGGGGGGAAAACAAAAAAGCCTAGAAAGTTACCGGGAGATATGGCCATGCTCCTTTCTCCAGACTTCCCCACCATGCATTCTGCACAGTCTGCAATACTGATATTGACATCAGTCATCAAGGATCAGCATTTAATAGACATCGAATGATATGCATTTTCAGAGCAATGTTTATGTATGGGCAAGTGTTGTGAATTAAAAGGGATAAAATTACAACAAAAATGGCAATACTAGCTATATATTCAGGTATAACCCCAGAATGAAAATAACATCAAGTGGTCATGTTGTTATGAGAGAAAGATGTGTTAAATTATATTTTCTGAATATGACAGTAGGAATATGACAGTAATGGATAAAAATAATATAAATAAACCCCCACACAAACACTTTTTCAGACTGCAGACACCATATGGAAGGGACCAAACATAAGAAAATGAAAAACAAGATCAACACAAAATATTTTAGAGAACAGGATTTGCGGCCAATCCAGGCAGAGACACTGTTCACAAACTTCATTGCTGAGCACAATTTGCCATTATCTGTAGCTGACCATGCTGGACCAATATTTAAAAAGATGTTCACTGATAGCCAAACATATGTAAAGATGTACATGAGCTGAAAATGTTTTTGGCATAAGGTAGTACTCCAAGATTTTCTTCAAGGTTGGCAGGTCTACAACAGGTTTTGGACAACCATGGAGCTCAATGGCACAGAGGAACAAGATACATCAGGCTTTGGATACGCACACAATACTGGTAGGTTACATTTATTGATGGTTTTTGGTCTTTTCATGGGATTTGTGGACAATAAGAAAAATATAGAATAGCACCAAACTCTAATTTTTGACCTTTAACCCTCAACTGCTCCACTGCTACACTGGAGCTGCTTACAACTCTGGAAAGCTATCACAGAGACAATCACTTTATCCTCTATTGTGACCATCACGAGGTCAGAAGTAGAATTATCCCAGTCATGCATTCATGCCTGTCCATATGCGATTGGCCGACACAGTGCTTTGCTGGATCACGCTACATTGCGTTGTGGAAAAAAATGAGTTAAGTTAATCTTTTTGGTAGAACGACTGCATTTTCTTACTGGAGCTCTCTGCGTTGATGCACTGAATTGAATGAGGGAGCTGTATTTTTCTCATGCATTGATCATGTTGGTCTAAACACGGCCTGAGTGTGATCAGGGTCCGTATTTATCAATCATCTCGGAATCACTCCGAGGAATCGCACTGAAAGTGATTCTATCACTAAAAATACTCATGAGAATTATTTATGCAATCTCCTACACTGACTTTCAGCAAGGATTACTACTAGGAGAGAGTGTGACTTTGCTATTTTATGACATTCGGAGCTGCCAAGTAGAATTTATGATGACATGTAATTTTTCTGACAGTTGCAGTTTGAAATATTCAACAGTGGTAAAATTAGAAATGTAGAATATAGAACCACTTATTTATGTGTAGGTTTTATGTGGATAGGCAACTAACTTACTAGTAATGTATGCCAGGACGGTATATTAGAGATGGTAGTAATGGTAAAAAAAAAAAAAAAAAAAATCTAGCATCAATTTAAGGTCTGAGAAGGATGTAAACTCTGGTCTTCAACATGATAGTTGGACGCTCTACTCACCGATATACCTCTGCAACTTCCACTCCTTTGACTTCAGTACATAAAGAAAAACTACTTCCTGTATTGGCAGTTAATGATGGCTGTATACAACACTTAAACTGATGTAAAATCTCAATCCTAAAATGCCATTATTGTTACAAATGGAAATATTCTTGTTCATCATGTTAGACATATATCCTCAAATTTCAGCCTGACATGTTTGGTAGTTTTTGGAGGGAGCGTATCTATGTTCCCAGGGTCCTATGTTCCCGGTCAATGTTCTGTTAACACACATTAACCCTCCTAATGTGTTAAGGTCAAATTTGACCTGTTTCAAGTTAAAATATTTCATAAATATTATTTTATTATTATTATTTTTTTATTGGTACAAGGATTCAAAACAGCTATATAACCACAACAAAACCAATGGTTATCATTTTATTTGATTTTGAAAGTCTCTAAAAAACTTGTTATATCTGTGGTGTTCTGGGTCAAATCTGACCTGTCAGAGAATATTAAAGAGTCTGGTGGTTCTGTGGATAAAACTCAAACTTGACTCAAACTCTTGTTTGGGTCGGGGTTGATCTACAAAACTACCCAGAAAACTACAGAGACGTTTCATTGCTGCATGCCATCCTACGACTCCAACCATTAAGTTCCATCAAGTGTAGGCCTATGATATTGAGAGCCATATGGCAGTGCTGGGGAACAGAAAACCCTTTTGACGAGTTCCCCCAATAGCCCATGTCATATTAAGTGAATACAGAGGTGGGGAACATCTTTTTCAGGTTCCCATTATGTGCTATATAGACCTGGGGAACATAGGACCCTGGGAACATAGAAATTACCCTGTTTTTGCAAACACTTCTACTAGAATTTTAAAGTTCTGTGAGTTTGAACAATGTTGGGCTTCACAGCATGAGTTTGTAATCATGGACCTATAGATTAGTTTAAAAAGTTAAAAAAACTCTAAGAAAAGCTCTCAACACCTACACAACCAAGAAGTTCTGTGATGTGACATCAGTGAACTACACACATCATGGTCATGTTCACCAGCCCAGCAGCTCTGTGATGCTTCAAACCAAAATAATGACAGAGGCAAAAAATCTTACCTTGCTCTTTTCTCTGAATCAAGAGTTTGTTACTGTTCAGTGGACAATCTGGATTAGTCTCTTCCTTTGTGGAAAATATTTCTCACTAGTGAGCACCATAAACCATAATATGATTTAAGCAAATAGGGTGACTCTACACCAAAGCTGTTTTTAAGTCTTTTGAACAAAGTCCAAGTCGAGTCTCAGGTCTTTTGGACCAAGTCCGAGCAGTCTCAAGTCTTTAGAAGGCAAGTCCAAGTCACATCTCAATTCTCTAGAGGGAAAGTCCAAGTCACGTCTCAAGTCTTTAGAGTAATAACATAGTTTGAGTGTTGCTTCCATTGGTCTGGTAATCAAATTTTTTATCCAGAATCACAGTAATCAAAATCAAAGTCCATAAATAAATGTAATCTTAGGGACCTCAACTCTCATGCAATGCATGCCCATGCAATGGACAACATCCCAAAAACTGGACAGAAAATTTCCTACACCAAAATGAGGGTTGTGAATCAGTCAAGTCAATGTTGTGTGAGATTCTCTACAAAGTCTTTCCCTGGAACCATATGTGATTATTTGTACTGGGGCCTATATTGGTAAAACATTTTACAGATAAAAGTTACTCCTCACTTATCAATTTAGGAGAACATCCATACAAATATGCAACCATAATAATGTTAAACCAGTTTAAGTACCTCAGTCTCCTCTTTTTACTTGCTTGTAACTGCAGGAAGTCTTCTTCCTTAACAGCAAATACTTTCCTTGAATTTTGCTTCCAAAATTCTGATCCTTTATAGAAAATAGTCGA
>VMKM01002333.1:0-77129 GCA_008360985.2 Macquaria ambigua
AGAGAGAGAGAGAGAGAGAGAGGTGGTGCAGCTGGCTGCTGAGGCAGGCTGAGAGAGCAGATGGAGAAGCTTGAACAGACCAATGAGGTCTAGTGCAATGTTGGTTTTTTCACCGCTCTGCATGCTGTTGCTCACCAAAAACAACTTTTCTCACTTTTCTCTTCATCTCAGTGTAAATAGCATGACAACCTTATCATTAACTGGGTACATGTATTGTGCTAATGTTTGATGGCTTGGGATTGAACTTATTTAACCCTTTTAAAATCTAATATTGCAATTAAAGGAAAGTGAAGCATGGACAATAAATGGACACTCTCTGCTACCCTGCCAGTGACACTGGCCAGTGAGGGAATAAAAGGGAGATGTTTTCTATTAGGGAAGCTATTCTCTGCTTGGTATGGAGAATAATTAGCAGCCAGCCTATCTGTGGAAATGTATAGATTTCGGTTTTGATATTGCATTGATATTGTCACACCTTATGATGCCTTGCTTATTATATTATTTCCAATGAAACCCAGAGGGGCCATGCCTTTTGTGTGCTGATAGACAACCAATCACGCCTAATTGTCTTTGCTTTTATAGCAGCTGCAGTCGCTCTCATATTAAGACATATTCCATTCAAATCTCCAGGACAAGCGTTTATAGCCTGAGCTTATCAAGTGGACAAAGGGTCCCGTTTGAATAATTGGACCATTTCTTATCAGGGGTGACATCCTTACAAAGATCTGCCGTTGACCGCATCTGCCCAGACAGGAGGGAATGAATAATACCTCATTCATTTGTGCCTGAAGCTTGGCCCTCGTCCTCAGGGTCAGACCATAAAATAAAGGGTTAGAGGGACAAATACAGCAAGATTGAATACTGCATATTTTAAATTTTAAATGTTTTAAACAGTATATTCTAGTACAAAGCAAGTTGTAATGGTTTCATGCATATGATGAATGCCAACCGCATGCGTCAGCTATGGCGGATGCCTCTATGCTGTTGTGCCACTATAATGTTAAATGAGGCATAGTCATGAGGTCACGCTGGAGGTGAGTCTAATTAAAGTGGCAAGCCCATTTGGTGGGGTGGCGGTGGAGGTGTCAAAGCTATATACATTTCAGAAGATGGAAAGCAGTCAGTATTAAAAAGTGGCCATCCTTCAGGTCTGCAAAATGTTTGTTGTAACTGAAACTTTTCAGCTTTTCCCACCTCCCAGCTGCCAGCGAGGCTACCCACCCTGTAGATGTAGTCCAGCAGAGGGGCCTTGTGGGATGTGCGGTCCTCCATCGAAGGCATGGTGATGGGTTCCAGCAGCAGACTCAGGGGAACGGCCATGCACCAGTCCAACAGACAGAGCAGCAGCGACACCATCAACTGAGGAAATGAGTAAGAAGAGACAAGTTCCTTTTTCAGTTTGGTCAAAACACATTTTTAAAAAAATATTAATTGAAAAAAACAACAATAAAAAAGAGTGGGACAGTTCCAGAGAAACAACAGGTAATAGATGAGAGCTGCAAAGACAGAAAATACAGAGATAGAGAGAGGTAAAGAGGAAAAGAGAAGGGAACAAATCACTTCCGTAGAAACATTCCTCTGCAAATGCATCATTCCAACATGATAGATCAAGGCCTTTTAGATCTCAGCCATTTCATGTTCCTTTCCAACATGTACCTTTTTGTCTGCTTCCACTGTTGAGTGCTCTGCGCTTGGCAACAAAAAGGCTATTGTGGCCACAAAGATCTGTGTTGGGACAAAACAAGGAGAAAGATAATTGGATGACACACTCCTATTCATCAGCTGAGTCAGGGCTGTGTGCTAAAATGGATGTGATGCCACGGGATGGAGAGGATGCATATGCATGAGTAATAACTCGTGTAAGATTTGCATTTAAAAGCTAAAGTGACTTGATAGGCATTTCTCATCTTACTGATAATATGTTCTCACAGGCCCCTAATGGCTACTGACGATGTTAACTGTGTGTGTGTGTGTGTGTGTGTGTGTGTGTTACCTCAATGATTTTCTTAGGCAGAGTGGGCTCCAACCTCCGGAGATGTTCCCAGTGAGAGATGAGCAGCTGAAACACGTCACAGGCTACTTGAGCCACTGCTTTGTTCCCAAACTGGACAAACAAACAATAGGACAAGACAAGAACTGATCAATGGTGCAAAGGATTTGTCTCCTTTTATAACAAGCAGCATTAACGTGGAGAAACATGTAGACGTTAAACCAGTATTTTCCTGTTATACTGTACATGTACATTCTTGGGGCTGAAGAATGCTTTTTATTTCGACTGGCTGGACAATGTTGCTGTGACACTTTTTAGCAGTCACCGGCCATCATCAGATTTTCTTGCTTGCTTGTTTCACTAATAATGTGATTTTTATTGAGAGCAAGTTTCTTCCTAGTTCCAAAAATAGAGATGCTCAGAGAAATCCAAAGGTAGTAATTCTCCTTATTTTTTTCTGTTATTTCCATGCACCCTAATTGGTGCTAGCTGGCCACAACAATACAATGACACCTGATATGTATGGGCTATGCCTGTAATGCTGACTCCCCACTGTAACTTAAATAAATAACTGTAAAAATGATTTGTATGACATGTCTAATGACAAACAAAACATATATTGACACATTTCAAAACTGGCCACAACTTCATATACACACACATAAGCTCAAAAATGACATATATACAAAGTGTCTTAACTTTGATGTGTGCTCTTGAGGCACAGCATTTATTATTTGCCAAATCCCAGACTTCAATGTTCTTAAATTTATCTTTCAGACTTCTCTGACAGTAACACTTACAATTTTTCAGGATCGTTCATTCTACACTTTCCCTCGTTGGATTTGTGTCAAATTGTAAAAAGGCAGAGGGACATTGCTGGTCAAAGATAGGGGAAAAAGTTTAGGCACACACTGACAGAGTAATTTCCCTTACATTTTGCCTTTCACTTACTGTGCATATAATCAGCATAATTTCATTTCCACTTCAAACCATGGTTCGCTTTATTCAGACTCATTGGGGGAAAGAATTGAGCTGTTGACAATTTTCTGTCAAATGTGGATTTCTTCAGTGATTTGAAATTCTTTGTGGAGAAATAGAATTTCCAATTTCTTCCAGCTGAATGCCTCTCAACATGTAACAAGGGCAGACAATGTGGGGAGTGCAGAAATGGTCAAACACAAAAAGGGGCCCTGAGAGTTCAGCACCTGCTTTTAGAAAAGAGACTCTCAGTGCCACTCTTCCCCCTAGATCCCCCACCCAGCCTATACCCTCT
This sequence comes from Macquaria ambigua, assembly GCA_008360985.2. Classification (NCBI taxonomy): domain Eukaryota; kingdom Metazoa; phylum Chordata; class Actinopteri; order Centrarchiformes; family Percichthyidae; genus Macquaria; species Macquaria ambigua. The sequence goes on from VMKM01002333.1 coordinate 3,264, forward strand.
ATTTTGGGGCTGGCTGAGTCTGTGTGTCAAGTTGTACAGGGGAGTGATTACTGCTCCATTAGAGAAGGGGGGGTTGCTGGAGCAGGAAGCTGGGAGATGTAGCTGCTTAAATTGGCCCACATCTACTGAGAGCGAGCAGCCTGGAAATTACGCCACCGCCCCAAACCCTTTTCCATGAAAAAAAAAAACAAAAAAAAAAAAAACAGCCTCCGCTGGTTCTCTGCATCTCTTCACTCAGGGAGAAAAAGAGGGCTCTTCCAAAATACACCCATGACTCACATCACTGGACAGGTTTTATTCTCACACTTTTTCCTCCACTCACTATGTTGAAATTGTTCTGCAGTCCTTTTATGTGATCAACTATCATTTCTGTTAAAGCTAAACACTATAGGGCTTGTGTGGTAAAACAAAAAAGCACTGATGAAATCCAGGCTTCCTGCATCATTTCATTTAGAGACACTGTGGCTGACAGTGATTTATTCTATTCAGAACCACGGTTACAGTGGTCAACACAGCCTGTGATGCAAGTGTTATAAATCATATTGTACACATAAGTTAGCAGATATCAAAATGTAAATGCATATACGATGAAGCTTCCTGACCTTTAGTGTTACTCCCAGAACATTGATGGCATCTTTAACCTGGTGGTGGATGCTCTTTTGCATCAGCTCCTCGCACACCCACAGACCCAGACTGCATACAGCAATGCACCTGAATGACAGAAGTTATTAGTCTTAAATTTAAGAATAATACAGAATTTGAATTGCGCAAATTGTATTCAGAAAGCTATTCTACAATTACACTAAAGGCCAATATTATATATTTGGTAAAGAGGCTTTAGAAGCATTGCACAGAATTGTTATGAGGGCTAGTGAATGCTTTGAATCCATTACGTGTTAAATTCGTATTACGCATACACATGTAAAAACACATACATCAAACTAATAAAATAAATAGACAATGTAACCTAAGAAAAAATAAGCATCACCAATATTGCCAGTCATACCTGGCCCCTTCACAGTGTTCCTTTGTTGCTGTCTCTAGCAGGATGTTGACCAGATAATCCTGAAAAGCAAAGGCAACATGGTAGGTTTAACTACTTGTTCTCAAGGCTATTCCATCATTAATTGTAACAGAAGACTTGGGAGTGAAACTAAATCATTCTTAAGATGTTCACATTCTAGGAGAAATGTGTAAAACTCTTAGAATAATGACTAAAGTATGACTTGACAATACAGTGAGCAGTTTACTGCATATATATCCAGTATGGCACATGTTGACCATTTACCTTGATATCCTCATTGCCTACAACAATGTCGTCAGAGCCAGGCACTCGCTGCAGTATGGGAATCTGGAGGTAAAGGTTGGGGAAACACACGAGGGAGCCTAGAATTGTCTGAGCCTCCATCCTTGGAGCCTGGCAGAGACGAGAGAGAAAAAAACAAAACACAAAACAAAACAAAACATGATATCATTAATTCCCTAAAGCTACATGAAAACAACCCACTTCCAGGAAACAGGAAGGTCGCCATCCGGGGAAAAAGGATTGGCGGGATCCAGCAGAATTAATTGCGTCTTTATTCATGATTCTGCTGATGTTCAACAGAATCTCTTGACACATGGTAGGCGTTGGACAACAAAATGACTGATTAAATGCGCGACGGATGCAGCTCTAAAGCAAACTGCACATCTTGTTGCACCTGTTGAGCTGCTATTAACCCGAAAACAGATAATCAATCTGTGCTGGGAGGTATGAAATTATCTGGCAACCAAAAGAAACAACTCGTATAATCATACAGTTTAGAGAAGTAAGAGGCCGTCAACACTAACTTGTTCATGTTTAGGTTTAAATCTGTGCACACTGGCTATGAGTTAACAGGGAGTGGTTATCTTATTAGTCTGTCAACATAGTCTCTGCTAATTGTTCCAAATCCGGCCACGGTCATGCAAAATGTTTGCATCACAAGCCTGTGTTCATGTGAATGTACATCAGCACACAAATCCAAAAGACTGTGCACAGATACTGTTTGCATTTGTTTTATGGCACTACTGTGTTATGCCTACTGTTTTTAAAGACCACGATAACTGTGAACACATATTGGTTTCCACAATTAATTAAACATGACTGTGAGTCATATTAACACTTTAAATATGGTGCTCTTAAGCATTTAATAAAACATTTTATGCTCAAACCGCCTTGACTAATCAGAGCCATTTATTTCTTCTGTGAGTAAATCACATACAGCTGCAGGCTTTTGAGTTAAAGATTTGTACATTTAAATAAAGTTTTATTTATAGGCAATAGGTATAGCACAATATGCAATTGAAGACTTATTACTAACTAAGAGATATTTAGTTCCCAGAGATGGAGGAATAATCATGATGACTAATCGCATGGAAAGAGTGGGCAGAAACAATTTTCATTTCAGTCATGGTTGCTCAGTCCTACATTAAAGTACAATGAAGCGAGAAGATTTTCCACACTTGAAGATTGCATTCTTGATTTTCTTGCAAGCCTAACAAAAGAAAGAAGTTTCAAACATTTGTGTTATTTTGTCCCTCAGACTCTATTGTATTACTACTCGAATTCACAAAACAATTTGAACTATTCAATGTCAAAAAGTTGCAAAATTCACAAAAGTTATTACAGGAGCAAATTGTTATTCATAGGGCTATCAGTCACAAGTGAGTGAATGAATGTGACAGCTACTGGAGATCAACAGGTTTTTCAACAATTTTTGCTTTTTGTTGAAGTTTCTTTAATTCTTTAAATATGAGTTTTGTTCTGAAAACTTTTAACACATGTAATATTTAACATATTTTTCTAGTTCTTTTCAGTTTTAGATTCCGTTTTGATTCACATAATGAATCTGAATGTTACAAGTGTGTGTGTGTGTGTGTGTGTGTGTGTGTGTGTGTGTGTGTGTGTGTGTGTGTGTGTGTGTGTGTGTGTGTGTACCTCTGAGGAGTCAGAGCTGAGAACGCAGGCGGCAGCAGTGATGAAATCTCCGACGAGCATGGTGAAGCCTGGCAGGCCCAGGAAAAAGAAACGAGGAGAGCAGGAACGGATGATGGTGTTCAAAACATCCTGATGACAAGCACGCACGCACACACACACACACACACACACACACACACACACACACACACACACACACACACACACACACACACACACACACACACACACACACACACACACACACACACACACACACACAAACGTTAATAGGAGGCAAACAGTAATTTCCACATTAATATTTATGTTATTATATTTATTAGCCATCAACAGCTGACTTAACTTGATACAGGAATAAACAGCTATCGGCCATCAGAACCAGAAGTGAGTATCTTAGCTCTTCTACAATGTGTTTACAGATGGATGGGATTTTTGCATTTGGTATGAACACAGGGTCTTGTTAGTGTGGGTGGGGGGAAGCAGAAATATTTTGTAAATGGGCCACCATGTGAGAGACATGGCAGGGAGAAAGCTTTTTCCTCCAACAGGTAGGCTAAGCATTTTAAGTGTGTTGAGGAGAGTAAGGCACTCAACAGTACATGTCACTAAAGGACAGAAAAAAAAAAAAACAGAGTGGGAAAGAAAGACAGAGGAGAGAGAGAGAGGGAGGCAGCAGATGGATTGTTCACAGAGGATAAGAGGGAGAACAAAAGACCTTAACTTTTGCGAGTCACATGTATATACACACACAGGCAAACCTGTAATTAAAGCCAGAGACAAGGTATTGTTTTGCTGAGGTACAGGCGGCTCAGTGGCAGATGGGAGCTCTTTCAACATTGACATATGCTATACTGCAGAGGGCTCTGCACAAACTGCTCAAGTATGTACAGTGCAATAGCATGCTAGACAAGAGCATAAAAAAGCTGTTAACAGGTTTTCCATGCTATATTTAGATGGCAAAGAGGTTGATTTATTTACTATTAACTGACAGAAGAAATACTCCTACTGTGAAAAAAACAACATACTGGTATGAGAATGCAGCATCTCAGTAAGGCAGAAAGATTGTTCTCCCTCTTATCTGAGACATGCGCGTGCATATTTGTGTACAAAGGCAAGGTCCAGGCTAGAAACACCTGCCTTCTTGGCCATAAACTTGTGTAAATCGGACAGTTCAAACATCAGCCTGTTTCTAGCTGAACCGAAGGGCACCTTAGCAAACACACATGCACGCAATTTCTCTCTCTCAATCACACACACGCGCGCACACACACACACACACACACACACACACACACACGCACAATGTACCACCTATCTATCTGTGACATTAATCACCTGAAGCTTTGGTAAACAGAGACCGCAGGTGAACAAAAGAGGAATAGAATAAACACGCAGAGGTAGTAAGTAGGAAGTCAAACCAACATGATGCACTGCATGTGGAAAATTGGTGGGAAGAGCTTTAGGATTGAGGACCCATTTTACCCTCATTTTCTTGGTAATTGACCTCTGAAGCATAATGTGCAGTGCAGCCAGAGGTAATTAGCATGCAACAAACTGTTGCTTGATTGCCTGAAATGAGCATTTTAGAGGAAGCCACAAATGTAGAATGCAAAGTGTTTTCTATTGTATGTGTAAGTAGAGGGAACCTTATTTGAGGTGTGTGTATAGAAATGGGAATTGAGCTCCGCATGTGGCTCTGTGCTGGCAGTAGGAATGGCCCCTGCGTCAACAAAAGGTGCATTAACGTAACTCTGAATAGAGCCACCTCAGGCCTTTTCATTTGGCCTCATCTCCAGGAAAGCACACGCTGTCCACCTGCTGGCCCCTGAGGTGACAGGGTTCAGTCTGGTATTACATCACTCCGCACAACATCGGAACATTTTTGTCTCATTTACTAAACACGGACGTTTTCAGTTTAGTATGGGCCAGATTTCCTGTTGCAATTCAACACCACTATCATCACTATGAATATCTGGGGTTTTCCCTCCAAAAGCTGTTAGGAAGGGATATAACCCACCTGCATAACTATGAGGTGAGAGGTTTAATCAACAGCCACGTTTGTGGCTTTGGGGTCAACTGTCACATTTGAATCTGGCAGTAAATAAAGTATACAAGACCTATCTCTCTCTCTTTGCAGTGAACTAAGTTAAAGAGAAGCTAATTTTGCTCTGAAAGCACAGGTGAGGAAATCTGTCTGCCCACTTGTACTTAGCACGTTATTGGTTAGTCCATGCAAGATTAACTGGTGTTAATATGCATGACTAATAAATGTTTTCTTTCACCTAAGCAAAACGAATAGCTTTATTTGTGTGCACTCAATATATTCACAAAATATGCTGTTGACTATTGCAGTCCAGACAGTAGACCTATTAGATAGATTACTGCTATTGTGCTATGGTCATGCCTTTGCGGGACCAGTGACCAGGGAATGACAGCCAGGACAATAGCCCTGACCTTGGCACTCATGTCAGTTGGAAGGAGAATCCCTCCAAGGGAACTGTCATTTTCCTCTAGGCTTAGTTGAATTTAATGGTGAGGATTTACACTGGGGTCCCCCCACTATCTATAAAACATGGCTGTTTAAGGCAGATTTGATTACTTGATAAACAGGTAAAATGCTCAACCTGTAAGCTTGAGTATTATAAGATACCAATGTACAGTACACATTGTATGTAGAAACCAAAACTAAACACAAACCATATGTTTAACTAACTAACTGCACATGCGCAATCATATTAGATGATTTGCAGACCAGCCTGTACTGATGGCTACTTAAATCATGCAAGCTAAATGAAAAATTAGTGTGCAAAAAAATGGATTAAAAAAAATATATATATTTATGATGGATTTGGAAAAGTACATGTTTTTTCCTTTTTTGGGGTGGGGTGGGGGCTGCGGGTGAAGGCAGAGAGGAAGAAAGAGGGGGAGACGTAAGAGCCACTTTCTTATGTTAAGCAGGCGTGCGGCTGTCCTCTATTGTGTGGCGTGAGGACTCTTTTCTCCGGCCAATTTGAGCATGCTTCAGTGGCCAGCCTGGCTCTGGCCCCCCGACGCATTATACAGAGCCACAACAAAAGCTGGAGAATGTTGCCTCGTCCCTCAGTGTGCCCCCCTCATTGCTCTACTCTACACTACGTTCCCCAGACTCCCCTCCCGCTCCTTCACACACTTGCATACACACAGGCAGGCAGGCAGGCCAGCCTACTCTGGGCCCCTGGCCGACATGTCAGTCTAACGGAGCGCGACAGACGTCAATCCTTAATTAATCACGTATACGCGGCAGGGGCTCAAAACATTATTTAACGACATGGAAAACATTCTAATAAGCTTGTCGCACTGCCAAGGCGCAATAGAAACCCAGCCAGGAGGGCATATATATACACACACACACACACACGCATCCAAAACACCCCCCCCACCCACACATACTTTTATCCCTGTCCTTTGTTTTGGGGGACTCCATTCATCTCCACTCAGCTTCGTCTGGAGGGAACGGAGCTAGGCCAGATTTAAATATGAGGAAGGGCGTGGCTAAAGGATGTGGAAGATGCCAAAACACAGAAGCATTCGTCATCACCACTGGTTGGCACACAGTTTTCAAAATTACCAGCTGAAACAAAGCCTCAACAATCTTACATTGCTGTGCACCTACATGACCCCTGTCCTCACTCATGTCAGTTACAGTCCTCATGTTGATCCTAAATATCTGTAAAAAGAACTGGCATTGGACACATATTAGATGCAGATGATAAGCCAAGGGTTTACCTGAATTACATCAAGAACTAACAGGTGAATAGGAATCACTGAGTCACACCACACAGGGAAAAGTAGATGGCCAATTGGCAACTACAAACCATTGTTTTCCAGTTTTTAAACAGGGCCAATGCATGTGCATCACATTAATTTGACTGGTCTGCCATCTAGTGGTGGAAAAAAAAAAAGACAAACTGGCAGCCTTACTGTAAGCGCCACCTACTGACTGTACCTGGTCGCCGCTGGTGACGCCCTTGTGCATGATGTGGTAGAGGTGTACCAAGAAATCACTGTTGGGGAGAACATCCTGGTGCCTGGTCATCATCTCACAGATCAGCTTGTAGGCCTGCAGCTTGCCAGCCTTGTACTCAGCTGGCAGCATGGTGGCCTGTGGAGGACAGAGAGAAACTGAGGTCAGTATTATTATGAGGAGTTGAAGACTTAACATCTATTATGCTGCCGGGTGGTTCGAGAAGTGGATCAATTTTGTCAATTTTTTTTTCTGTGGTGGAAACTTGAGTTTGACTTTAATACGCAACATTCTTGTTTTTATGGTTTTGCTGAAACAGTACGATGAGATAATATTAATTCAATTCTTCAATTTCTTTCTGAGAATTAGAGGATTCTCCCACCTACCAACATCTGAACTTAGGACAAGTGAAATAACTATAGCATTCAATGAAAATGCTTTGGTATATTATTTTTCGGACGTGACAGTGGATATGGCTATCACATGCTGAATAAAACTTGCTGTAGATTTTGACAGAAATGATTATTTATTCTGCATGCTGTATACTTACTAAACTATAACACACTTCCAATCTAACCCTCAGTTGAACATTTTATGCCTCAAAGTATTTAATCATTGTGACTGTTGTTTTCTGAATGGTGATACCCTAAAGAGCCAGGAAGCCAGCATTCGAAGAGGAGGGATGAAGGCAGGCTGGGGAGGAGAAGACTGGTTGTCCACACTGATCCCAAGATTGTCCCGGATCTGAAATCACATGTTCATTTTCAGTCAATAAACATAAATACCATGCATAATCTCTGTAAGCATCTGTGTGTGAAAAAGTACAGGATACAGTTTATATGAGGGCCTCTGTTCTAAAATACTATATCCATTTACATAGACACTGTTAACTTAAATAAACAGGCACTATTTCATCAACATAATTAGATCCTCAAAAAACACACATTTTATATGCAAAAAGCACTTAAATCAATCACTCATTTTATAGTAAGTCATTGCGTATTTAAATATCATGCCATCTCTTCGTAAGACTGAGTATATATATATTTTTTTTTTCATGTGAGATTAAATGCTTCATATGTAGGTGGTTTTTGCCTCTCCGCCTTACCTTTGCTAGCTTGTGCCAGAGCTCATAAAGATAGGAGAAGACCTTGGCATGGATTTTGGGGCAGCAGATGTTGTTGACATCTCCCAGGATACCCAAAATCCTCCTCCACAGGACGAAGGCCGAATCGGCATGCCAACCAGTCAGGGTCCCACCCGCAATGATGCTGACGTCATCAGCCAGACACTCACTGCTGTCTGCATGGTCAGAAAGAGAGTTTGGGGATAGATGATAAATGATTCGGTAACACCTATATTTGTAACTGCCGGTACCTAACACAAAGCGAACCAAATTTACTTTTATAGAGGATATGGGATTCGGTCAACAAATGCAAAACACCTTTTATATAAGCATTTAAAATTTTGAGACTTGTGTGTAAAACATAAAAGATAAATAAACCCTTAACGCCATCCTGTCATTGTTTGAGCAGTTGTTGACCAAAGCCTTAGCCCCCCTGTGCATTTTCCCAAAAGCATCCAAGCACTAAGATCTGATCAAAGCACTGAAACACTTTTGGGGGAACAGGCACATGTCACATGCATCATCCAAACTAACTCAGGTTGAATTGTGGGAAGACAGTGCCACCTAGTGGGCAGCAGAACAACGATGGGGAGTAGAGGGAGTTCAGGCCTGGAAAAGACACGGAAATGGATAGTGTGTAAAGCAGATCTGAGGTGATTATTAAGTGGAAGATTTTTCCACTCTTTGGGCAAAATGTTGTGCACAATTAAAATAAGATAAAGACCAAAAATATATTCAAATCGTGTAATTGAACAGGATCTGCCCTCTGGGAGAATGAGAAAAAACCCACAAACATGGATAAGTGTAATGTAAGCAAAGGAAGTCACGGTAAGGCTGAAAAATATAAAGAATGGAGAGTCGATGGTAAATGAGGACTCTATGGTCTATATGATGAGTAGCAGCTGGGGAGCAGTACCCAAGTGGTGTGGCATGTGTAAGACAGACTGATGCATGGAAACAGGGGGGTGGAAGTCCCACAGAACAGTGGAAGGAGGGGTGGAAGGGAAGGGAAATGGACAGTGGATAAAATGGAGGGGAAGGGAAGGAAGGTGGACAACCATGGACAATGGACAACACAGATGGACAGTGGGTGGGAGGGGCAGTGGAGGGCCCATCAATATTGATGGGGAAACTAAAAGCTGAAGGGTTTAAAGCAGAGGGGACATCTTGATTATTTTCCTATGAAAATAAGAACTGCCACTAACAAATATTACAATTCTGTCTACATCAAATTGTAGACCACGGGTCACTTTCCCCTCACAAAATTCACAATGCACAAACACACAAGCTGTCAGCAGCTTTAAAAGATTAAATGGCTTAGCCAGAGAGGTACTGTAGCAGATACTGACAAGCAGGTCAAGTTTCCTTACTGGGTCATTCTACCAGGCTAGGTCTAATCCATCAAGAGTGAGGTTATAGGAAGCACCACAACCCCAGATGGGACACACAGCAGATGAACCTGCAGAGCCGCTGAACTCTTTCAACTCATTTTTCCACCGTAAGATTTGCTTTATTTTAAGACGATTTCTACTGTCTTTACTGAATACAATTATTATATAAATATAATACACTGAACCAAAAAGTGAAAAAAAAACACCCAGAGAGAAGACAGTATCTATATTTACCTTCTCATTGGCCAATTCCCTCTAATTGCCACCAACAGCTTCTACATTGCATCTCAACCGTACAAGTCTAAGAGCTTATCTAGGGTTATTTTGTTTCAATTCACAACTGGGCTACATTCTACAGATCCACGGCTAACCCTGTATTAAACCTGCTGCAGATCACAGCACAATAGTCCTATTTTAAAGTCTAGACTGTAGTTGATTGTTGTAGATTCTAAAATACATTAACATCTGGAATAAATACAGAGTCCAAATCGGTATTAAGGAGCTCAGGGTGAGTTCTTATCAGTTATAATACCTGCTAGAGCCTCATTGTGGCTGAGCAGCAGACTCCCCTGGCTCTGGGGGTCGGTTGTCACGTCCATGTGGGCTGACTGTGTGGACTGAGTATCAGCTTCCTCATCAAAGGCCTGCCAGGTAACCTCAGCTTCATTGAGGTAGCCGTTGGACGTCTCGCTGCTTATACTCTCACCTAGGTAGGGTGGGTGAATGAGGTGGATGAAGGACATAAAAAGTGTAAGAACTTTAACACAGAGAAGTATGAGACGGAAGGTGCTGGCTGTGTAAGGAAAACTATGAATCCGTGCAAAGAGTAGACATTTTTTGATACTTCAATGTTTGATTTAAGTGATGAATTTTAAATTTAAAAACAGTTCTTCATATGAAACACATATTAAAACACAGCTACACAGATATCACAGTGATGATCCTTTTAAAGAAATAATTAGTGATGTAATCTCTAACTTTTCTCTCTGAGCTTGGGTCTCGTGCAGTTTGTGTGTCCCTCGGCATTGCACTCTGTCTCAGGTGGACTGCTGCTCCGCCGGATGAGGATCTAGGAATACAGAAACAAACATTAAAGAAGAGATGCTTGTGTGGGCAAATACTTATTTAATTTCTTTGACATAACACAAGACGATTCTTCTCACCGCTGGTGGCTCATTGCTCTCTCTCCTCCCCTCAGACGTCCTGCTGTCAGAGCCGCAGGAAGTAGGGGAGTACTCTCTCTTCTGGGCTGAAGTGCAACAGGGGATATTATAAATAGGCAGAGAAAACAAAATTAAGTTATCTTCAAAAGCTTTTAACTCATAACTGCTACCTTTATGTCCTTGACTTTAATTGGATTGGCAAAACATATTTTTATGGTTCCTTTTTAACATCCAGCCAGGGACAACAGATGAAAATTGCTCTTCATGGCTCATTTACAATTCTTTTTTTTTATGTTGATCAATGGGCAGTGTCCCTGTCAAATAAACTAATGTAACATATAAATAAAATAAAAATTCATAAAAATCCATATGAGAATACACCCTAGATGCCAGGTTTCCCCAAATCATCTTTATAGGTGGTAAACATGAATAAAAACGAGATGCAGAGGTCTGTATCAAATGTTTAATTTTATATATAAAACTGAGTCTTCAGCAGGTGTCACATCACATATTTCAAAATGCACAATATCGCAATATGTATCCATCAAAGGACTTCCTCAGTCTAAAACTATTCCACTACCAACAACTACTAATATCTGACCCAATGTCAACAAAAACGGAACATAAAAGGCTTAACAAAGATGAACAAAGATAGGCTATTGTATATGATTTTGATAAATTGTAAAGGGAGTAATTAATAAAATGGCAACTCAACTGGCAAATGACTCTTTCCCTTTTCAGCGAGTCACCCGATGGCTTACATGTAGCTCCGCTAAATCTCTTATCTATACAATCCTTCACACTTGAGGCCAAGTGTGAAGTGAAATATGTGGGGAATTAAAATCAAGTTTGTGTTTGTGTGTACCGGGCAAAGTGTCCGACAGCTGTTGGGTGATGTCTGAGGTGCTGCTGCTACGTGGCAGAGGGCTATCCCCGCCTCCCAGCTCCTCCTCTCCCCCACATTCTGACAGCTGACACTCCTCCACATCTGACAGTGAGGAGAAAAGAAGACACATGGTTAGACAGAGCCACAAGACCAAACACATTCATGAGAACACTGGAGAGAAATTAGGACATGCGCACATGCAATGGTGATGCAGACATACTCTTGTTATAGACTGTATTCCCACACATTGCAGGGCTGCCCTAGAGATTTTTACATTTCACAATAAGTAAGCACAAGACAGTTTTAAATTCCTGTTAAAACATAAACCTCTCTGCTCCAAATACTGTCACAACAGACACAGAAACTGGCGGCATATGACGGGTAGTGACGGATGGATGGAAAGGCAGGGCGGAGGTCACGCACACACACAAACACATGCAGCTCTCAGAATACACTTTACCTGAGAGTCTGTGAGAGCAAGCAGAGTTACCAGAAGAGATACCAGGCAAGAAAGAGCTCACAGTGTGGAGCAGCATAGGAACGCTTTTAGTAGTGGGCAAAGCCTCGTACAGATGAACACAGTTGCTGATGGACTGGCTTCGCTTAGCTTCCATCAGGGAAAAAAGAAAGAAGAGGAAAAAGAAGAAAGACAGTGGAAACAGAAACGAGTTAAAGGGAAGAAGACAGTATTCAATAACAGTAAAGTACAGAGCGCCACAAAAGTGCTTCAGTTAATAAAAACATTCCTGATCAGGAAAGCAGAGTAAATAAAGTGCAGCAGAACAGAAGTTTGACCTTAATATGGTCAATTCAGCGCTGGTTGAAATCTGAATGTGAGAGAAAATTTCAGAAAAAAAATTACAACTGTGGCTCTGAGAAAGAATTGTAAATAAGATCCATACCGAAAGAAAAAGATTGAAGTCTTTGAAGCTGTAAGTTTACAACAGTGAGACAACAGGTTTCTTGAATGTATTGATACTGAGTATTTGTGTAAGATGCAGCAGCACACTGACATTTGTTTAGACTAAGGCCTGACCGATACTGGACGCTGACAATGATGTTTGAGAGTTTTAAAAAATAATAATGCTAAACAATGTTTTATATAGCGCCTTTTAAAACAACATTACAAAGTGCTTTACAGTGGAAAAACTAAATTAAAACACATCAGCACCACAATTAAACATACCCAAAATAAAATAAAAAATACAATGTAGGCATTAATTAAAAAAAAGGATAAGTTTGAAGTTTGAACTAACACATAGCGTTTTTAACTGTCTCATAATATAAACAAACAGACTTGCACTGAGCGTCACATTTTACCAGTGAAAACAAACTTCTCAGAGCTCTCTGGAGGCCAAGCTATATAATGGAGACACTGTTACTAAAAGACCTTAAACATATGGTATCTTTGGCATTTCTGCAGTGCAATTCCTTGCTGCTTATTACGGCAGACACATTACCGACGTATCTGCAATAAGGTAACACTGGCTCATATATTGGTCCAGCCATCTGATTTATTGTTGAAGTCCATGTGGGTTCACATGATATACGACACTAAAAGTGATCCAATTAAAATGACCTCATATGGCCCTTAGATTAAACTTGTCACTTGAAACTATTTGTCACTGCCAAATCTGGTGTAACTTAAAATGATCACATTCTTTTTAATGAATTAACCAAAAACGCTGTGCTACGATACAAATGCTGTGTATTGCTTTTGTTTCTTAGACTAGTGTATTCAGTTCTTATGTATTTAGGATAAAGGAGAATGGGATGATTTTGTCTTTTAACTAGGATGCTTTATCTAAATGATGCATGGTCCAAAACACAGAAAAAGAATTAACCGTGTACAGGCCAGACCTACTGCATTTTATGTTATCTCCGTCTAAATTATATTATCTTATGATATTACAATTTAGACACAAATTAGTAAAGGTATACTTGATACCGAATACCCAGCCTTTTTCTCCGTTATCAGGACATAATCTCAGAACAATATTAGTTTGTATTTGCATGCGCAAGTGCAGCCAAGTTTTGACAGTTGTCAATGCTGAGACATTGCCATTGTGTGTGGATAGCACTTCAGGCCTAATCTCAAAGAGAGCAATGAAAGAGGACGCTTCTATTCTCTGCTTGCAGCACACTTTAATTATGCCTTTCAGTGAGAGAGATACATCGTCTCTGCTACAGCCCGCCACTGCTTCCCATTTATGCATATTAATGAGCATTAATTACACTCTTAATGAAACTATCAAAAACTGCCGTGCAATTGATGTGTGGGCCTTCTCTTGAGGAGTAGGGAGGAGGGCTGTCGAGCCTTTGAAGATCAATGTGGGAGAAATCCAATTAGGCCAAAGAAAGGGAAGGGAATTTGAAGCGGTAGTGTTTAATGTCCATCTTTGCTTGCACGCAGATACAAATAAACAGACTAACAGAATAGGTGCATTAACATGCACACGAGACACATAATAGATGTGTCAGTGCGCACACACACGCACACACACACACCCCTTCTAAGACTTCATCCTTCAGGCGCAAATACATCTGTTCCTAGCTCAACAAGCTCGTCATTTTAGGAAACGAAAAGGGATCGTCTCTGTCTTTTATCCTCCACATTAAGATTCTGTCTAGACAAAATTAAGACAAGCAAGACAGGCACTGCACAGCTAGTTACTACCCTACTGCCTTCCAGCTCAACTTATAATTAGCCTGCCACATTCCCATCAGATAAGGGGTGTTTGCGGTGTCTGAACGGAGCTAATGACAATGAGTGTCCAAAGCTGGCCTTTGACATGCCGTCGGGTGGATTGTGCTGTATGCCTGCAATCGAGCTGACATGGAAACATGTTGACATTGGCCAGTGACATGTGAGGGGAACAATGGGAGCCATCTGCTGGCCTCTTTGTCTTTGGTGTTGGGCCTTTCAACGACACCTGGGCTAGCGTACACATGGACCTGTCGGAAGGCTTTCACACCAGTCAATACGTCTGATAAACCCTGTGGTCTGAGGTTGTGCTCCAGAGGCTTATCAGTACTGTGTTGTTGGCCCACACAAAGCCAGAAGATTAATACAGCATGGATATACAATAGTACATACATGCGGAGGGTCTTACAAAAGCCACCCCTTTGTATTTTATTTTGCCTGTTGCTTTGATGGTATAGATACAACAATAGTGTTATCACTGATATTACAAGTACTTACCAGAGGCCTTCTGTCGGACGCTGTTACGGGCGTTCTCTACACCAGGAGCTCCTGACGTAGTGGCGGAGCGAATCCTCATGGGCTCCTGAACTCCTGGCCCACCCTGCTCCCCTTGGTTCCTCCAACTCAGTGAGAAGGAACGTGCCACTGCTGCTGCCTTCTGGGAGTCCTGGAAAACTCCTGACATGCAGAAAAAAAACATTTGCTGAGTACTGAGGTATCAGTCTTTTTATTAATAATCAGCTTTATATTTGGATTTAGCACCACCAACCTCTACTGACATGCAAGACAGTTCACCATGGCTTTAAACAACACAGGGTGCCTTAAAGAGGTACTCCACACTCAAATGTGATTTTTGAGGTGTAAACTAAATGATATGACTATATTGTGATGAAACACATCAATGCTGGTGTTAATATTGACATTTCTTACCAAATTTATAAAATTTGGCATTTCATGGGTGAAAATGGCTCAACACACCATCTACTGTTCTAAATCAGGCCTGAACCTGCAAGGCCAATGCTGACATAGAGTCAACCAGTTGGGACTAATCTATGTCATGAAATTTATATAAAAAAAGACTCTAATCAGGGTCAGTCAGTCTCCCCGTGTCCCCTGACCTGCACATTACGTAGCCACGCCTCCTACAGTTTTTGTTCCCTCACTTGTTGCATTTTTTATATATGGTGGGAGAGAGGGTTCTAGCAGAATTTGAGGGTGTAGTTACACTTTAAAGGATAATTCTGGTATTTCAGATTAGGATTTGTAGGATTTGAACGTTTCTGACTTTGGCGACTACCAGTGGTAGTATCAAAAAAGACACCCTGGCAGACAGCAGGGCACGCTGATGGATGGAAGTTGGGCAGTTTACATGTCACAAGTGTTTTGTTTAGCCAAGTCAACAGCCAAAAACCCAAAAGGTATTCAATGTACAATGACACAAAGCAGAGAAAAACACACATATCTTCACATTTGAAAAGCTGGAAAAGGAGAATGTCCAGCTTTTTTTTAAATATGACAGATAGAATCAATTAATTGATTATCAAATTGTTGTTGATTAGCACTAAACAGTTGTTTAAAAGGCCACATCCATTTGAGCAAGGGGTTATGATGTACGACTTATTTGTTTAACATCAACTCAGAAAATCTGTTACACATATGTAGATGTATGTTGTCACACTGGAGCCAAATCTATGCATGTGAGGTCGTCAACTTAGATATTTAAAGGCTTCACAAATGTTATTTTGACCAAGTCAGGGTAGAAGCTCTGTAATACTCAATGTCAAAAATACAGTGCCTATAAAAGGTATTGGACTTTTTTTTTTAATTGTTTAAGAACATTGAGTTACTGATCAACAGAAATGACTTTTTCATGTCAAAATGAAAGACAACCAGCCATCATAAAGTTAAATGTAGGACAAAAATGAGGCTCCACTGTAAAGTAACAGGAATTATATTTCCAAAAGTCAATTTCAATCCTTTTTTCATCCAAATTCGAGCCATCCCAATTTCCTTTTTTCCCCACATTTCTCCCCCCTCACCACGTCCTCTCTGCTTCTTCTCCTTCTGTTCGCTGAGTTTGTCCAGAGGCAGGTTGGCCATGTCCAGGCCATAAACGGAGCGTGCCAGCACAGCCGTCAGCGAGTCCATGATGCTGGCCCACTCTGTCACCAGCTCTTCCCAGCAGGTAAGAGAGGACAGCACTGCCAGCAGCTCGTCCCATAGCTCCCGGGAGATAAATACGCACAGGTTGGCTCGCACCCACGCCACAATGATGGTCTGAATGCAAGATGAGACATGGAAAGACGGATTAGAATTGACAGACACTGTTGCAGCTATGAATTCCAGCCCCTGATAAGATGTGACAGCAGAATTCTCATACGGGAGCATCTAATTTGCCAATCCACCCAAGACACCCACACCCAGTACATACAGGCTCCTGAGAAACAAACTGTGGTGGTTACTCATAAAGTAATTACAGTGTGCTATTGTAAAAGAGTACTGAGAGTATGTATCATCACATATCCACTCATTCTTTTCTCATATGAATAAAATACCATGTATATCAGTTAATGTAAAGCTAAGCACCTGTATACATACCCTAAAGAGTATAGATGCTAAACTTTCCGCAAAGCTGTCTTTTCTTTGGTTTTCCTGTGGCCTCTTCATCACTGCCTCTGTGATCCTCAGTAGTACCTGGAGCATCTGTTCCCTGCAGAGCACAGACAGAAAAAAATCTGAATAAATCAGAACCATGTCAACCAATAAAAAACAGTGATATTATCAAATAAAATCAGATGACATTTGAGAGTCATGAAGGAATAACTCACAAAAACTGGAAAAACAAAATCTTCCATGTGTATTTGAATATCTCACTGACCATGTCTGTGTATTCATCGTGTGCTCCATGATCATGTGCCGGTAGATGCTCAGAACACCCTTGCACACCTCAACCTGGTTATCCAGGAGTTTAGGTACATCCTGGCATGGCTCCAACAGGAACACGTTGGATGAGTTGGTCAGGAACACCTACACACAGAGGTGCATGATGACACAGCAAGGTTGAGCAAACAGCAAAACACAAAGACTAAGTAAGTAAGACAATAGTAATATTAAAGACAAAGTGCATACAGTAAGTATTGCTGATTCTAATCACCACATGCTGCCATCTCAGGATAAAAACACGCCTCAGAACATAGAGACAGACCTGTAGTGTGGGCTGGATACCAGCCTTGACGTCCCTGTTCTGCTCCTCAGTGAGAAAGCCCCGACTGATGGCGCTGCTGAACGAGTAAGTCCTCCCCCAGCTGGACGACCGCCTGTGGCCGTGACTCTCTAACATCTGGTAGAAGACAAGGCAGGCCAGTCAATTGATCAGTAGACATAAGCTAAGATATTAAGGCAAATACTACTCTCATGACAGAAAAAGAACTTGCATGTTTGTTAAGAATAAACATCCCATGGTCTTATCTGTGCTGTTTTGTGACCAGCATAGTGTTTTATGAGTATGTAATCATATAATTCCCATCAAACTGAAGTTAGAATCACACAAATTTTAACAAATACATTTAAAATATATTTCCAACTGCTACAAAAGTAAAACTCAACAATTTACCCTTTTAAGTTTCAATAGAAACACCTTAAATGTGTTGTTTCCTTTGCAATCTGTAATAAGTGTTCTGCTGATGTGTGTGCTGTTCAATTAACCAATCACATGGCTTACAAGAGATTTCCTATTCAGGGTTCATTTCAAATATTAAAAGATTTTTGGTTGACATGAGTGATTGTGTAGATGAAACACCAGATTATGTTGAAAATCAAGCATTTTTCAAGGAGCATATTCTAGCATATTACTAACCTTGAAAACAGAACGGTTAAAATTAAGCATTTTCCAAACTTTCAAGACTTTGTGCGAACCCTGCTACTGTATAGTTTATGTGCAATATTTTTAAACTCCAAACTAGGCTTCTTCGTAGGTGTCCACATAAAATGTCTTGTTTAAAAAATTGTCTAAGCTACACTACCAATCCTTTTGGTCCCTTTACTATATAACAATCAATCACAAGATTAGTATATATGCATGCAAGGATAATATATTTTAGTTGGCTGTCAGTATCAGAGGTTTCACCTGTGTGTGTATGCTGCTAGCTTCTGTGCTGAGTATCTGTTCAGAGCTGTCCACTTCATCTATCTGGGTAGTTGTGTCAGGCTCCGTCATGAAGCTGGGCTTATCCTGCAGGATCCACTTCCTGTACACTTTGATCACCTTCCTGGTTGCTGACGCCTCGCAGGACGGCAACAGGAAAGCCTTAGGAGGGAGAACATGGACTTTAAATTTGAACTATTACAGTATTATGAATGATTTTAAAAAGGTAGCCTGGTAGTAGGAGGGATCTTTAAGTTATGTTAACAAACGACCAGCAGAGGGCAGCACAGTCCATGTTATCACAGTGTCACCATCCAGTCTGCAATCTCATCATGATCCCAAATGAAAACTATAAAATACCTGCAATGTAATTCATTTTTTACATCAACACAACATCAAATAAAAGAAATATTGCTTGGTGACCCAACTGTACCTGGTGGAAGACCTCGTTGACAAAATTCACATTGTCCCTGGTGGACAGCAGGATGGCATGCACCATATCATAGACATGGCGGTGCTCCTCCTCAATGCTACACAAACTGGAGTCGCTAGGCCGTCGATCTGACAGCGTGCTGCTGTTGGAGTGGCTCTTCTCGGGCTCCCCCGCTGGCCCGTTCGTATCCCCATCAGATGTCTTATCCTTCTCCTGGCTGCTACTGCCTGCAGTGACAGTCTGAGCACCACAGAGACACAATTAGATAGTATGCTATAGGGCTGCATCCGCACAGTTAAATAATTGGTCGCTAGAGTCTCATTGATGAGAAATTCCTTAGCCGATTGTGTTTTATGGTCATTTCTATGTGGAATGAGCTACTGTATTAGTCATTATTGTAAAATGATTCTCACCTGTGTGTAATTATAATAATATTCATTTTGCATTTAATTCCCCTCCTTCTCTCTCCATGATTACGGTCACTATGTTTACTGTCAAGTAAAGGCAAAAGGCCCAAAAAGTCGTAAACAAGACATCTACAGTAATGTAGTTAAATCCCACTATATTATTTTAAACAGGGCAGTGATGGTAGAATTTTGTGTGTTATTTGATTTTGGAGGCTGACTTGTGTTTGGGCTCGAAAAATATTTAAGAATAAAAATATATTTTTGTGAGCAAGTACTCTGCAGGTTTGCTACCGTCATATTCCACATTACACATACTGACTTAACAGTAGATCTTGTCTGTGACTGCACTCTTGATGCAATTGCATCAACATGTTGGCCCACATTTCACTGCAAAAAACGTGAGCAAGTGAATTTCACAACTTGTAATGTATTCTATAGTATTTTATAGTTTGCATGAGAACATAATATTTCTACAAGCTTACAACAACTGAAACGCAGTATGAGAAATCAACATATGCTGTCATGTTCACCTGGATGAGTTTGGGAATAACCTCGGTGCCGTTCTTGGCGCTCTGCGCCGCAGCAGCACTGCTGACGTACTTCTTCTCCAGGAAGAAGGTGACCAGCCAGGTGATGAAGGCCACACGGGGTGCCAGGTACTGGTCCCTGGTGCAGAAGGTGCTCTCATTGTTCCGCGTCACTGGCACATACAAGGGTTTTGGTCTGTGGTGGGGGAGGTCTAATTGAGCAATACAGTGGGATGAAGAGAAAAGGACAGGGATAGAGGGAGGGTTAAAAAAAAAGGGCAAGAGAGAAAGACAAAGAGCGAGAGAGAGATTAAACGTCAACTTCAGATGTCTTGCTGTGAAGGTGTTCAGAGTTTTTCAGCTGAATCAAAATGTGTTCACCCAACCATAAAGCCTCGGGAACTAAACAAGCAGTATATTATCTATTATATTAATATTATTATATTGCTCACTTGTTACCTTTGTTTTAGAATCTGTTGTTTAGGAGTCCTATATCACAACAGCACACATCATACATCATTCGCTCGTGTAAACAATAAAGATTTATTTGTGTAGTTTAACTTAAATAGGTACTGCATTTTTGAAAACTTACATTTTAATTGTAAGCAGTTTTACTTACTGCATACCATAAATTAACATTATAGGTTCAGCAAAGTAACTTGAGGTTTGACTCTGGGTTTAACTTACTTCTAAAGCTCCTACCAGTACAATATAAAGCTTACTAACTTTAACTTACTAACAAAGACTTATTTTGCACACAGGCCAAGCTGTTTTAATCAAATTTAGGGGGAATATTGTAAAATATTGTTCCTAAAATATTTTTTAAGCGGTGTCTCTGCATGTAATGATCTAATAACAAAGTGGTAAATGGTATAAATATAAAACAATGTTAATAATGTCTGACTCTATGTATTAGAAAGGTTTGTGTCACGCCTAATATATCTGTAAGTTAAAGCTTACCGTTTCCATGTGCTACAGTTTGTTTACTCCTCATACTTATTACCTCCTCTTTTTCTTTTTGTGTGAGCTAAAGTGCAAATGTGCTTGAAGACGTCAAGAATGAGAGCCTGCAGAATGAATTGTAGCACACATGGAGAATAAGTATTCTAGTTGTCTGAATAGAGGCTTTCTCCCCACACAAATGTAACATAAGCAGATATTACAAACTGTCAAATGGAGATTTTACATCCCAAAGAGCAGCTCTTGAGTTTAAGTATAGTGTGTGTACCTTTGTAGTAATAGAATACTCACTTTGAAAAGGCTTCAACACAAAGGCAAATATATATCTATATACTGTATGTCAGCTTACCTAATAAAGGCTTGTAGAGATTTGTGAGCTTGGTGAAGGAGGGGAATAGATGTGGAAGGTAGTACTTCTTGAACAGGCTGAAGAGAAACCTGAAGCCTGTGCCCTGGTTCTCTTTGTTCTTCCATTCTAAACTGGATGCCTGGCAGACAGAGCACAAAAGGCAGACAAGGTCAGGCTACAGGGACAGGAGATGGTTCCAGCATCATTCAGACTCTGACAGTATATTTGCTGCAGCACAATAGTTTGAAGGTTCCTCTAACAAACCGTATACAGAGGGAGAATGGTTTGAGCTAGGTACACATAAGATTATGTCTACCTAGCTCCAACAAATGATATTGTATTTAGTTTTTCATCTTACTGTAGTAGAAGACAGGGATAACAAACTACTTGAGCACTCACATCAACACCATGGCCATGACAACACACACGCTGTGTAACCAAAATAAACATGGAGGTGGAAAACCCCCCTTACACAGGTGATGTATTTTTGCCATGATTACCAGTGCGGGGTTCGTACAGCTTTTTAAGAGTACAATTCAAGTACTTTCAAGGTACCTAAACCAAAAATGTCTAGGCTCTCGAAGCCTTTATCATCACATACTAGTGTGTTTGTTCAGATAGTTTTTCTTTTTAAGTCTTTTTAAGGAACGTTTTTGGGAGACCCCTCCTACCAGGGTACTGTAAAACTGAAACTGTTAAAAAAGATGAATTAAATCGTTCCAATTATGCCAACTGCCAATCAAGTCTTTCAAACAAAAAATGGCAAAATAAAAAGATAAATCAGGGTCATGTAGGCCCAGTGTGCATCATGACTATACCTAACAACCTAACCACTGATCAGTTAGAATCATGACCTCCATCTTACATGCAACGCTGCACTATAATATAACCTGTGCCACTGCAGTCACCCCATACTGTCAAGGAATTCAGTTCAACCCTAAGATTAAGTGACGATAACCCCACTGTAGCCGCTGCATAATCTGGCAAATAGTTGTGTAGTTCTTTTACTAGTATAATTAGTTATTACCTGGATGACCATGTACTTGAGCAGGGTTTCGAGGATGTAACAGGTCTGGTCGTCTGCGACCTTTTCTCCTACCACAGCCGGAACCAGCGGGGTAATCTCCTCAGGCACCACCTTGGCTGCTCAGATCGACAGATACAAAGACCAGAGTTAAGTGCAGGAACAACCAGAGTTCTCCACTAAAAAAGGAACCTAAAGAATCCAATATCAGCTTAGTTTGTTTCAGATGCCCTCAATGATCACCATCATCACAACACACAGGCTCTATGAATGTCTCAGAATCTGTCATTTACACATGTAGAAGCATTCATATTCACCATCAGGGGGGTTGGAGAAGGGGTTGTAAATGATGGTGTCAAGGGTGCAGGGCCCTCTGGAGGAGGGCACAGCAGGGAATCCTGGCACCAGACAGGCAAAGATAAGGAACTGCTCCTCAGCACAGTTGTCTCTCAGGGCCTGCAGCCACAGCAGGAAGAGACGGATCCCCTCACAGCGGATCTAGACATATTAACGGATACACAAAAGAGGCTAACTTTAACAATCCAGTTAACACAGAAATATGTGGAATCCTTCTTTAAAAGCTAAATGTGACCCACTGTGTAGCCAGACTTTCCCCGTTATTCACATCAATATTATGGTGAATCGTGTGGCTGGAAGGTGCCAATGAAAACAGCACTTACCTTGAATGAATTTCCAGTGTGTAGAAGCTTTTTCAGAATAGAACCTGGAAGAAAGAAGAAACTGTCAAAAACTTTTGCAAACCAAATATTCAATCTCCCAGTCAGTCTCCCATACAACAAGCAGACACAACAAAAGGGTGCAAAGCTGACAGGGAGGGACCTGCTTGTCATCTCCACTGAGGCAAATTGACCTTGATGGGTGGTTCTGACAAACTACTGGGAGTGAGAGTGGCACGGCTTCACATTTTCCTGATGAAAATTAACATCAGTTGGCAGCAGCGACATGCATTCATGAAGGCAATCTGGTTCCGCCGTAATCAAATGAGACATTGCTCTGATTGCTAAATACCTTGGGCGGAAGAGGTCTGTGTGTGTGTGTGAGTGTGAGTTAGGACATACTCTTGGCAGCCTGCAGACAGCACTGTTCTTGTGAGGTCCTTGTGGGAAATTTTGGCTAGTTCTTCTAGTTTGGCTAGGGATTTTTGAAGTTTAGGATCAGGGTTAAAACTGGGGTTACGTTAGGGCAAAAAAGGTAAGCTACTCCAGAGGTGTGTTTAAGGCTACATCCACACTAATACGCTTTCGTTTTAAAACGCATCATTTTTGCTACGTTTACGTCCACACAACTCTGGTGTTTTCAAACCGCTAAAACGGAGACTTTTGAAAATGCTGGTGACTCCATTTTAGTTTGAAAACTCCAGGATTGTGTTTTAGTGAGGACGGGCGGAAACTGAGACTTTTGAAAACGATGACACAGACACCCTTGTTCGCTTCCTGATTGGGTCTTATCATCCATTCAACATGGATTATGAATTACAACATTTACTTTCAGTAACAGTTCCACCTGGTCGTTGGTCCAAGCAGAGAAACTTCTGGTCTTACTTTTCTCCTTTGCTGTTTTTTGTTCGAAGTATTTTCTGCAACTATAAGCAACCCACCGCAGAGCAGACAATCTGCTTCCTGTTTACACCGGCACATCATGGCCAGTGTACGTGAACGGTCATGTGATATGCGTTTTCAGGTGTGTAGTATGGATGGAGATTATCTCTGAAATGGTGATAAAGTGCTCATGTGTGCGGAGATCGTTTTAAAATGAAAACGTATTAGTGTGGATGTAGCCTGTCTTGATCAAGACGGTCCTTAACTGAGGATTTTACCGAGACATATTTAAGTGGTAACCCTGGAGAACTGGCTGAGTTCTTTTAAAAGTTTAGCAAAGCTGCCATGTTTACATGTGAGGTTGTGAGTTTATAAGTGTGTTTGTCTGGTGCCTTTATTATTCTCCCCTCATCAGGTTAAATCAATAATATTTATATGTTGGACACAAAAAGGTGTAAAGAAATCTTTTCATAGGCCTTGGGCTCAGGACAGAAGGATTTAGAAGTAAGCAGACAGAGGATGATAAAAGGTTTTCTTCAGCTTTTAATGGTCATTGTGTCAAATGTCTGTGACCTAGCTACTCAGCTAAAAAGGACAAAACCATTACACGTCATTAATGTCATTCCTGATCTAACCTACCCACCACGAGGAATTTGTCGCAGGGTACTGAAATCCTTTCCACAATGCTACTGGATGTAGAATGTGATTAAAAATGATGTGAAAGAAAAAGTTATCTTAGGAATTCAATTAAAACTCAGGTATGGTGAGAAGCTATCCAGCTACAACCACACGTTCTTCAAAGCAGAAGTACATAGTGACAGCACAGCATCTTGACCAGTGACACATGAACTGATGAGCACACAAGAGAATTCTATGTGAGTTCAAGAAAAGGCCAAGAGGCAGCCTTAAACCTGTGATGCTTTGTTCTCCAATGACTGACAAAATGGTGAATTTGTCTGGGGCATCTGACCCCAGATGAGTCTCGATATTTGGAATTGTAAGCCTGAGGGGAAGGCCGATCTACAACGGTGATCTCGACCTGGACTGTTTAGCTGCCAACGGCTGACAAACAATTATAATTGGGGTTATCGCTTCTTGCAGGGGTTTTCCTTTTTTTGTGTGGGACTGAAATCATGCCAGCATAATTCAATTACTTATTTGCATTTCAAATGAAGTGCTCATTTGCATTTTCCATTTACATCCCCTTCTAAGACTAATTATTTTCTCTTCATTATGGAAGGCTTAGGCATGGTCATGGTGACATTTTGTGTCCTAAAGTGTATCTTCGAGGTTACAGAAGCATAAGGAGGAAAGACACAAACATACACATAGTATATAACTACATGTCAGGTGTAACAGAGAGACAAAGCTTAGCATTCAAGGTAGTGCCAAGTATTTCATATGTATCATATACATACCTATACTGTGAAACTGCCATCGGTTGTAGATTCTCTCCGGCAGAAGTTGTAGAATTTTCTGATGAAAAAATAGAAAAGGTTATGATTAGGTTTAGTAAGTGGTTAGTTATTGGAGTTTGGCACAGTTCAACAATAACAACAGAATAATGGCTGCATTAGGTTACACAGTAGGGCCTTTTTCCTTCACCATTCACTTTGCTCTTTAAGCAAGAAACTAAGTACTGACCAGCTGCAGGCTTTACTCTGAAGAACTCATTTTCTTTTAGAGCTAAAGAGTCGATTATTCAATTAGTCGATCAACAGGAATTAATTTTATGCAAAAATGGCAAACATCCACTGGTTCTGGCCTTTTCTGGTTGTCTTAGTCTCTGTGATAGGAAATTGAACATCTTTGGGTTTTGCACTGTTGGTTGGACAAAGCTAGACGTTTGAGAACATCACCTTGGGCTCTTGGAACTTGCGATGGACACTTTTACTATTTGCGGACATTTTATAGACCAAACAATTAATCAAGAAAATAATTGGTAGCAATAATGGAAATAATTGTTAGTTGCAGCCCTATTTTCTTTACTTGATCCTAAAATAAAAGAGGGAGGAAACAACAACTGATTTTTTTTGGTAAGTGGCTGTTTTGCCAAAGCAGTAGACGCTTCAGGAATGCAGTGTCCCTGCACTTTCCCTCCACTTGGCCTAGCATGTCTGCAGATCCCTGTGACACAGGACAGCACTGAGAAATGTCATCACCTCCCCAACAACCGCTTTACAACTCAATTAGAGCGCCCTAACCTTTCAGCAGCCTATCATTATTCTTGAATGCAGCGACAGGTTAACTGGGTCCCTCTGGAGAGATGAAAAAAAAAAAAAGGCTGGGGGACGGCAGATGTGTGAGCGCGTGCACGTGTGGCTAGTTAATAGTCAGTGCACTATGAGCAACTGATGCCCCAATGGCTCACTTCTCATCAAATCCTAATCACTGACCCAATAAGAGTTCATGATTGCAATGTAGAGGTCAAGTTTGTCCTTTACTGCTTTACGTATGCAGCTCTGACCCACTCAACCAGACAACCAACTCTGGCCGGCATGATAAAAAGCTCCTCTGCCCTGGAGAGTGAGAAACACAGGCAGGAGAAGGATACAGAGCATAACAAAAAAATGTGCATGAAAGAGCTACAAAGATGAAGTCCTCTCCAGCCCCACATGCGAAGTGCTACGGAGTGAGAGAAAAAACAACAAAAAGATACATGACTGTGAGAGAAAGCTTCAGAGACTATAGAGCATCATTTTATAGCATGGCAGACAAATAAAACTGCCAAACAAAAGCTTTTGTAATCTCAAAGATGTTTTTCTTTGTTGATATAACAATAAGGCTTATGTAGATAAAACTATTTAATCAGAAACTGAAGGTGATAACATTGAGTGAATATAAGGGTAAGGTAGCTTATAAAAAGAAATTTGTAATTTTCAAATGACATACCCAACACTCTCCATGTCATTTTTACATGATAAAATGTAATTATTAGTTTGCTTGTTTCCATTGTTTTACACAACCAAATGATCATGTTCGGTTGTAAAAAGCAATAGAATTGCTTTGAAAGATGAGATATGAAAAAAATGGTGCCCTGTGCTACGAGACATTATGCTGAGAGCTGTGGCGGTCCAGAAGTCATCTCATGTTTTGAGTGTCTCAGTTTGTCAACAACTTCCTTCTTCCCTTGTCATCCTCCATCTTTAACTTTCCCTTCTTGTCCTCTAAGACTAACTCCCTGTCACTATCAGCGACAGTGGAGATATTGAAAGACATACATCACTTAAAGGGGGCGCTGGATGACTATCAGCGCTGTTCAATTTCTCTCTGATCCACAGCCGTGATGGTATGCGTGTACAGGCGTGTGGCTGCACCTTGCTATTGATCCCGCATGGGATTATTACGTCTCCATACAGGCTCTGTACTGGCCTCCTTCACTCTGTCTCCTTGGGGCAGCAGACACATTGTGCTAGGCGGTAAACGCAGCAGGGTAGCCTGCTTAAGCCTTTCCCTGTGTCTGTGTGTGTGTGTGTGTGTGTGTGTGTGTGCGCAAGCAGACACAATAACACTGTCATTCTCTCTCCTTACAGAGCACCAGGATGGGAGAGTGGGAATGAGATGGAGAAGCTAGCTCAGAAAGACTCCCTGCGGAGCTGGAATGGCGGCCGCAACAATGAGGAATTTACTGGCTGATATGAGGCGAATGCAGAGTCTGCCGGACTGAGGGCTGGTGGAGTTACTCTAATCTGCAGCCATACTCCAGCATAAAGATAGGGGCATTACTGTGGTACAACTATAGCTTTAACACATTTACATGATCCGCACTTAGGTTTCCAGTCGCATGGCTTGAACATGACACAGAATACACTTCTCCGAGAGGTGGTCTACAAGGGCTTTTGGACGGCAGCAACAGACATGCAGTACTCTCAGAAGAAATGCAGTCTTTTACAAACTGTTTAGGTTTTTGATACAACTCGGAAATATATACCATATCTATGGACAATGAAATCTCTGAGACACACAAAGCACCAATCTATTAACGTACAGAAAACCTACTAACACAAGATGTACATGCAGTAATTAGAAAATGACCAGTGTGTCAATCACATAACAAAACGTCGATGGTAAAACACAGTAAATAGTGTAGGGAATCAAGTGAAATACTGTTAGTAAGTATTATCTTTGCATTACATATTTTGACCTACAAAGGAAACGAGACCCTGATGCTAAAATCACGTGCAGGCCTGACATACAGTGTGAGAAAAGACATCAATTACACACCTGCTTTGTAAGGTAAGTCCCAACAGCGTAGACCAAACCAGACTGCTTATTTACATGCTAACCAAATTTCTTAGCTTGCCCTCATTATTTGTTGGAAGAGGTAAATTTATCTGACAATGCATATCTCATATGACCCTAAAATATAATGAAGTTTAAAGCCTATGGCACTTTTTGGGGTTTTAATTTAGAATCATTTACCAAAATACACTTATACACTATGAACAAAATGACTAAGATTCACTCTCCTCTGTAACCAGTGGGTGGCAGCAGCAGAGTGCAACAAAACTCCTTCTCAGGCCTCCAATTGCCAGTTAGCTCAGCCATCGGGTTTTCCTCTTTGCTCTATGCTAAAGCCAAGCTGCAGCAATGAAATTATTTTCATGATTAGGCATGAATAGCTTTGGACAAATGAAGAAAGCTAGATTACATACCATCAAAGCCACACATTTATAAATAAAAAAAATATGCATCCACAAAATGTTCATAAATAAGTGCTCTTGCTTATGACAAAAACAGCTATCTATAAAATGAGTTAAAACATAGCCTCAGACATCAAGATTAATTTATTCAGCCTGTTCCTTGTGAAGACCCAAGCTACACTTAATAAATGTGCATTTATGCATTAACCAATAACCCCCTGCTGGTGAACTGTCAATCATAACTAGAACTGCATAAAGAGAAAAGAGGCAGGGGGAAAAATCACTTAGATAAATGGCCCTGGGTTCGTTTTTCAGTTTCAGTGATTCAACCTAAGATGTGCATCAAGAGGAATATGATGCCATTACACCAGACAGAAAAAGACTGTTGATGGGTGTTCATGACACAGAGATACTGTGTTATTAATTACCTTCTTTCCAATTACTGGCCATTTACATACACAGCGCTTAAATGAACATTTAACACAATTCATCGTCTCATTCCTCCTTACCTGTTCTTCATTTGTGAATGTTAAATTTCTGACTTAACCGGGCTAAATGCAATTGTGTGGGATGTATATTTTTTTCTGGATATAGCAATATCTTGCTTTTAAGCTTTCTTTTCCCCCCCTTTTCTGTATTCCTCTGCTTACTGTGTGTGTTTGTTCTGTTTTGGTGGTTCTGTTGTGATTTTCTGAAGATAGTTGTGCTGATCTCAAGTGACCATCTTGGTTAAATAATGGTAAATCGGTCAAAAGCCTCTGACTTTCAGCTTTTGCATTACCACTGACCTGTATTAAAAATAAGGTTAACTAGATAATATAATAAGCAGAATGACCCATATAATGCAACTCAGTAAGTCAAATCTAGATGAGGGGCTTTTACTGAGAGGATGCCAAGGGGAATTCAGAATGCTGAGTCAGGTCCGGATGACAGACGACAGGTCATGGTGAGGTCATATCCTGGACAGAAAGTGGCTACGCGCAGACTTTCCTCCGAGTTTTGTTGGTCCCAGAGCTGTCTTTTAACCTGTCCCACAACCTTAGTGGCACCAGGATCGAACTGCTTTCAGACAGTAACAGGTCATCTACAGTCATACGGGAGCGTAAACAAACTGGACTCCCTCAAGGCCTGAGAGAGCTGAAATCTGGTCTTGTGACAGCAAATACAGTCTTCTTTTACAGAAAGTGGTCTAATCTGGTTTCATTCCTAAAATGACACCCACACGCACTTGCTGCGTAATTAGCCTCTGTCTACAAAACCTTTTCGGTACGTTTCTCACTACGTACTTAGATTTGCTTGCAATTTATCTGTGCAGCGGCAAGAGGCGACATAAGAGCCGATTAGAACTCCAAAATCTTGACTCCAATACTATACAGAAATGGCTGCCAAAGGGAGACAGACATTACCCAACTGACAACGACGTTGTCTCACACACCTGCCTAGTCTTGATGCTCTGAAACTCTATTTGTAAACACTTACCATTACAAACCTAAATCAGGGATGGAAATTAGCAGCAGCCACCAGCCAAATGCTGGTAAAATATGAAAGTGGCTGGTAGATTTCAGACACAAAATAATAATTTACTAGTGAGTGGCTGGTGAATTTGAACATTTATCTGTCAGTGACTGGTAGATGTTCACATTTTAAAAAGCTAAAATTGCCACAGAAAAATGTACTACTCACACTAGTATGATGCCTATAAAAAATACAGTATATGCACTACCCCTTGGACTTTTTCATGTTTAATTGTTTTGTAATTTAATCACAGTGGCTTAATTAAGCTCTTTTGATACTGATCAACAGAAAGACTGAAGAAATCATTGTGACAACAAATCATTTAAGTACAAACATGCCACCAAAATAAGTTGATTGCATGAGTATTTAACCCTTCCAACAGTTGATGTCTGAACTCAGACTTTGCCACTTCAGGACATGAAGATTTTTGTTTAAAGCTTGGGCTCTATATTTGGTCACTGTCGTGCTAGCTGCAAATCTCTTGCACGCATTTCTCTACAGGACTTCTCTGTCATTTAACCCTCTGCCTTCACAAGCCTTCCAGGCCGTGTTGCAGTGAAGCGTCTCCACAGCATGACGCTGCCACCACCATGCTGCTTTCTGATGGGGATGGTTGTGTTTCTGCTGATGTGTCACGCTTGGCCTATACTGAACAAAGCACTTGGCACGATAGTTAAAAATCATCAATTTTGGTCTCATCAGACCATAGAACCTTTATCCACTTTGTGTCTCCCATGTGCCTTCTGGCTAACAATAGACAAGATGTCATGTTTTTTCCTTAATGGTGGCTTTCTCTTTGCTGCTCCGCCATTAAGCTGTGACTGCTCAGGTACCAGGCAATCACTGTTGTATGCACAGTGTCTCCCACCTCAGTGACAGTCCCCTGTAGCGCTCTCAGAATCGCCATAGGCCTTTTGGTGGCCTCCTCTTATTACTGCCCATCTCACACTGACACTCACTTTCTAAGTATGGCCTGTTCTACAGCTGTTCAATATTCTTTCCATTTTCTATGACTATGCAGCACCTTGAAATGTTTTTCATAATCTTTTCACTGGCCTTGTTGCTGAATTAGTATTAGACTGTTCCTTTATCATGAGGTTGCTATTGCCAGGAAACTGACTAACAAGCAGGTCCATATACAAGTGTATTTAACTTCCAATCACTTGTCACACCCTGAACTTGTTATGCGACTTCTAAAGACAATTAGCAGCACTGGTGATGATTTAGGTGTGCCACAATAAAGGGTAATGCAGTATTTTCACACTGGGTCAATGAGATCGAACCTCTAATTGAAGAAAAGAACATGGACCTTTTTCTGTGATCATGCTAAAAGGTCAATTCTGGAAGTTACAAAAAGCACTGAATGAATTTGTTGGTCAACTCTGATTTTATGTATTAAAAAACCTAAGCTTACAGTACAGCAAAATTAAAACAAAAGGTGATTTAAATGATGAGAAGTGACTTTTCTATCCAGCATCTTCAGGTATGTTACTGCATTCTCACAGAGATCAGGTCTCTCATCTTTGTCAGTTCTGGTGCCGTATCACAAGCTGCCATGGTGGATGCCTTCCTGGCAACAGACACAAAGGGATCCTGGAAGGGAATGGTAATGGCTGCTGGTGGCGGTGGCGGAGGGGGTGGGGTGTTCTCCAGCAGAGTTCAGGGGGAGGGACAAAAGATTACCCCTCTAGATATCCATTACTCAAACAGGCTCGGCATCGGGGATCAGGCTCCCCCACAGCAACCCACGAAAAAAGGGGTCACATACCTCACAATGACAGCAAAGTAATCCCCACATAGCAAACACACACACACACACACACACACACACTGCAGACATGTACTGTATAAGTCAGCCAGATTTGAATGCAAGGAGGGACTCAGGTGATGAAGAGTGCGGGGGACTATATTTCCCATCTGCCTGGAGAGACGAGGAAATAACAGTGGCTTTCCAGGGAAATTCTTACACAGAATAAGAGGGGCAACGATGTTGAGCTTTTGTTGTTTCTTCTTAACCTGTCATACAGCATTAAAGTGTGTTACAAAGCACATAGCTGCAAAATGGCTTTTGTCACAGCCGTTATCCATTCATAGCCTACTCTACACGCCGCTCTGAGGCTTTCTGGACAAAGGAGGCTAGGGCTTATGTTTTGGTTGGTTGACTTCTGTAACAAACAAATGATACACATTTACAAAAAGCACTGAGAAATTGGGTTCATGATAGAAATGCCACAAATCTTAATTCAACATAAGCTCTACATAAGGGTGCTTGTTGCAGAAAAGAGAATGATTAGCTTCAAAATATCGTATTAGTTAATCTTTTACCGCCATGTCCCATTTGTCATGTCCCTGTGTTACATAATACAACCTCTGGGACAACACGATACACATTAGTAGTGCATGTTTGTGAGCACAAATGTATCCATTGATATCATATTCACAACCACATATGACCCAACATGCCTAATCTAATACGGCGTAAAATAGAAAGTCCGCACAGTGTAGCAGAGCTGAGGATCAAAGCGACCCTGTATCTGTCCTGTACACACCACTCAAAGCAAGCTTATCTTCTCAGTGCACGGGTAAAAGCACACGTCGTCACAGGCAGGGGCTAAAAGGGGACAAATGAGGGTTAAGCTGCTTTCAATGTTAGTTCTTTTTGAAAAGATGACTCCATAAATATGTATGGAGGCATGAATCCAGGCTTTATTTACAGGTTAGATGACTGGGTGTGTGTGGACAGGCAGGGAGGGGGTCTTGGTGAGGAGTGGAGGGAACTGGAGGGACATCTAGTGAGTCTTCTATTTTAGACAGATGGGAAGCACCAATCTTAATGAAAATTTTCATTTTGAATAAATATTAAAATATCTTTTAAAACAGCAAGCTACGAAGGCCATATATTACAAACCTGAATAATTGAGTCTAACTGAATACTACAAAAGAATGCCAACCTGAATGAACATCAGCGGACAAACAAAATAATGCACACACTAAAATGCACTACTAAGTACATAATGCATCACGCAGACAGAACCAAAAAAGATGCAACGTGACAACATTAAAATAGAGTCCAAGTTGTATTAGATATTGCCTGACTATCAAATTAGGAATCCATAGCTAAAGACAGACAACAGCAGCAGTGTCTGTCCTGATGCTACTGTAACAAACAACTGAACTGGTCAGTGGGCCTGAATCCAAAGTTAAACATTTGACTTACTTAGAAGTGACTTTATGTTAGACATAATGCAAGGAACACTCCCACTCAGTGCTCCCAGGTGATCAGAAAAACGAGGACAAGACATACTGTACAAAGAGGGACAAACCGACTGCCCCCCCCATTTCTTTTTTTGATCTGGTGCCATCCTTACAGCCCTGCCCTGAGCATATGTAACTGGAGAGCGGACTGTTTGTATTTGAAACTGGAGCTGCTTTTGCAGTCAGGTGGGAAAACAAGGTAAGGGACTTTAACCTGCATGTGCAACGTAAGAGTGTTCAGAAAAACAGAGGGAGGGGCCACAGAGCCAACAATGCGTTGCACACACACAGGCGTGCCTCCTCTGATTTGCATACACACCTAGGTTTTGAAAACAAGAAATGAACTGAGAGCTCTCCCACAACCTGTCTGGACAATGATTGAGCAAAGCTGTTTTTTTTTTTTTTTAATTCTGCAATCATCTCCAGTTTATTTTCTAGGCTATTTGTGGCAAATTCAGGAAGTAGCCAGAGTTGCAGTATGGCACCATGGAAACTGTGGTCCCACCCCAGAGTTCAGCAGTAAACAGGTTGAGGCTGTAGCAGCTATCAGTGGAAATCAGAGATGGAGACGGCAACACAGAAAAAGACTTACTTCAAAAATAAAGAGGATAGAGTCCAGCTCCTCCCTTTGAGATTTGTTCCCTGAAACACAAGGAAGGTACTTTAAACACATAACCCGGAGCTATACTGCATTAGCCTCATCAATAATGTAACAATTATAACAGGCCATTTTGTGAACACTTATTCAAAGGAACTTGTTTTACCATGAGAGCATACTCCCAGTGGGAATTAATCCCCCACCCCAATAGTGTTGGAGTAAGGCTCAACACACAGAGTTATACTGGACGTATCCAGAAAGTGCTTCTATATGGGCCTATGCTCAATGCTCTGTAAATGTGGGGCAGAGGGAAATGAACCATTGCTGTAACACTTACCATAGAGAGCAGGGAGAGGGTTAATTATTGAACCACCATCGAGGGTGGTGGTCAACTAGAAAACAAAGTTTGTACTCACCTTTTTGCTTTAAGTTGCTTTCCAGTGTAATGAAATTTTCATAGAAGATAAAATAAATCTGAGAACAGTTGCTCTCAAAGAACGGCTTTAGTTCACTCTTGTCGATGATATCTGTGGAAAAAAAAAAAGGGAAACACTGTCAGTGACATGAAGATAGAACATCATACCTTGTTGTTAAGATGCACATTAAATCTGGATCTGGGCAATAACTTGATACAGATATATCATGAAATGAGAATCCTGGTAATTATAATATTGTGGTGTAGCTTTCCTTTGTGTTTTCTTAATCTTAAAGGCTGCCATATAGTTAATGATACAATATAATAATCCAAACCCATTTAAATAAACAATATATGATCCTACTTGTTTTTCATAAAATCAATTTTGCTAAAGGTTTTCTTGCTCAGAATTTCATCTCAACAAACAGCCATCACCAACAGTCACCCAAATAGTACAAATCTTTTCTTTGACTTATTTTGAGATACCTATGTGCTTCTGAGCTGTCCTGTAAGTGTCTTTGTTTCATTTAAAGCTGCTACTGTCTCTTTAATTCAAAAGTGACAATGTTTAACATTACTGTTGCTGCACAAAAGACTTTCCACTTGTTTCCCATTTTGCAGGCTACATCTGTTTTACGTCAAATTGCTTCACTTCCCTACCCTGCGTAACTTCACCTGCAATCATTAGTGGAATGATGACAGGCTTTTTGGAGGTGTTGAGAAACAACTTTGCCTCCCAATCAGATCATTTCAAAATCCCTGAATAAGTGCAGAGATTTCTAAAAAACATCCCTTTTCTGTTGATGATACTAGAGTATAGAGTATAAATGATTCCTCTTAAATTCATACTGTTTGAGCAGGAAAAAGAAGCATAATTCAAGACTTTAACACACATCTTTGAACAGGAACTCGCATCAATGTGCTACTGAACTTAGTTCAACTCCCATATTGAGATTATTCCGCTCTCTGCTGCAGACCCACCTATACACACTGCTCCACAATATGTTGATTACCATTGACTGGAGGAGTGTGTTGCATTCCCAGGATTTTATACACTTTTAACAAAAGCCAAAGCATGCCTGAAACTGCAAATATATGCTGGTGTTCCAGCCTGTAGGACAATTCACATTTTCCTCAGGTTGTCAGTCACCATTTAGGATGTTAGTTTCTCATCTCAGCTTGGATGAGTTTGGGGATTATCTCTTGTGGCCTTTAGGAGATGGAGAGGGCTGGTCTGGATCGAGGCCAGGCTGAGGTACGTTGACGGTCACACAAGCTCAGGCTGCAATAGTTGATGAGGGAAATAGGTGGTACATCACAAACAGACGGGCGCTGACAAAATCCCAAATTCTTCATCTAATGAACCCCTATTATTTGCCATACTTATACAACTGTGGTAATGAGATAGGCCTGGACGGAATAATAAAATATAGGCCAAGAGGAGTCCTGGCACAATAACAGCAATTAAGGTTCACCTTCTGTTGCGATTCCCCTTCTACCACATGGCAAATTGGAAGATGCCCAGAAGCAGTCCAGCTCATGGGGAGTGCTGGAATTATGTAGTGTGTGTGTCAAAGACTCAGATGACTTATCTTTGCCCTGAGATTAAAGCAAAACATAATGAAGACGTATGATGGGAAGATCAAGTCAAAGGCATGACTGCCTTTAGTTTTCAGCCTTGATGTAGGAAAAACCAGCAAGCTATCATCTGAGGATCCCAGGTGGCCGACTGGCCCTTTGAAAGTTAAGAGGTCTAACACGAAACTAGGAACTGGAATCACATGTGCCTTAAAATCTGTTCTAACACTCACAGGTAGCCAGAAACTAATTCTACATTTTTCATTTGCATGTTTTCCACTCTGTGTCTTGGACACGAAAAAAGAACACATCCAATGCTCGAACTCGAATCTCTCAAAGAAGGCAACACTTCATTAAATGCTCCTTGCTCCTGGCATTAAGCTAATTCTGCTCAATTCACAGTTAAGCACAACCACTGACACACACGAGTGCACACCCTCGCACACACACACACACACGCACACTGCGAAGTTTAAGGAA
Source organism: Macquaria ambigua (assembly GCA_008360985.2). Classification (NCBI taxonomy): domain Eukaryota; kingdom Metazoa; phylum Chordata; class Actinopteri; order Centrarchiformes; family Percichthyidae; genus Macquaria; species Macquaria ambigua. The sequence goes on from VMKM01002333.1 coordinate 39,383, forward strand.
AACTTTAATGGTAGGAGTAATGATTGTCCATGCAGTGACTTAGTCTCACAGCCAGTGAAAAGTGCATACAGCAATTCTCCCCTCTGGCAAGAGCTACAGCAGACAAAACCAGAGGCTGTGCATGTAGGCAAAAGTCTGCTTGTCAGTGGTGAAGTAACACTATTATCTGACAAATATGGAATGCATACACCATTTATATGGTGTTTATTTACAGAAACACTGAATATGCTGGTTTCTTCTTCCCACTGTTGTTAGCATTGGTTTCTTTGGGTTTATCTCTTAGCTGCCAGCATCGGCTAACCTAGCTGCATGTCTTCAGTATAGGTAGCTGGAATGACAAACTGCTCTGCTGTACCAAAACAACACTCCTGCCTGAAAATCCCTTGGGCCATTATACTGGAGACATGCAGTCAACTGTGGAGAATGCACTAGAGCTTTTACCTAGACAAACACCTCTCAAAGACGAAAAACTACAACTTTATTGCTAAATGTGGCTAAAAAAGATTGTCCAAATGTCACTTTAAGGGTACAAATAGATTTTGTTTTTGCTTGTTTTGAGAAAATCCACTGTCTATATAATTTTCCTACACATTAATTCACAGCTGTTGCAAACCTAAAAATTGCTTTTTTAAGTTGTGCATGTGACTTCAATAAAGCTATGCTAGTTACCCAGACCAATAGCTGAGGGTTGGGGTCTGAAGGTGCTCCAGTCACGGCCCATCACGTGGTTCAGTTTTTTTAACACTGTTTATTCTGTTGGGAGGGTTTCCTGAATGCTGGTTAGCCTGCAAGCTTGGAAAGCAGTGTACGTTGCTGTTGAGACATCGTTTGGATGACGACAGACAAAGAGTAGCTTTGGCCTGTGTTCTGTAATTAGACCAGTACTTAAGTCTGTCTCTTTAAGATCAGTTCCAAGGAAAATAATGTAAAGCCTAATACCAATCAAGATTTGAATATGTCTAATTAAACAATCAAAAAATATAATTTCTTTATATCAAATAGATTGATCAGTGCAAACGGTGTACATGTGTCCTTTAGAAAGATAGAGAAAGAAAAGAGAGGAAGTCCGTATGATAATTATGAAACTTAAATTTGAATATTGTTGGGTGCATGAGGAGTTGATGGGGGGTGGGTCAACTTCACATGTCATGCTGCATGTCACAGGGCCATCATCTGGTGCTCTCCAGCCTTCAGACTCACTGACCCCCATCTGCTCAAATGCCCCTTACCAGCCACTGGACCATGACAGTGGGAGGGAGAGGCGTTAAGGGGAGAAAAGAAGAAAAAACAAAAAAGAAGATCACAGGCCTTCTGACAGCAAGCAAGAATCTCAGGTGGACGCTAACCAGCTTGGAAAAGGCTGACAAGACACTGATGAGCCTCCCAGTAGTGAAATTCAGACCAAGACAGCTCTAAAATTCAAGGGGCTGCAGAAAGTATGTCAAAGGGTCAAAGATGAGCATTCATCCTCAGGCATGAGCAAAGCCATGTGTTTACCAAATGTTTATACAGACATTACATACTAAACAGGATAACATTAAGCAACATCTTTAAGTCATTAACCCAAATGGCTTAAAATTACAAATGTTTCAGAATTCTTGTTTGTCTTGTGTATGCTAAAATATTGGATTAAAAAATTATAAAATACATCAACCTTGCCATCAAAATTATATTTTTTATGTGAGCTCAACTTCAGAATATCATAATTACAGAAGTACTGTCAGGCTGAATAAATTGGTCCCTTTTGTTATTACCTCTGATTCACCTGAGGAAGGTGTACTAGTAAAAGGCTGAATAAACGCAATGACAACTATAACAAAGTTAATAAATTAAAGCCAGGATTCTGTATGAACTGTCTGTTAGTATATGATCTACAGGCTGAGTACAAGCTCTCCTCTTTTTCCCCCCTGCTCTCTGGTTTGGGTCTTACTTTTTGTGAAGGAAATGTTTGGTTGAAAGAATGAAGTTAGACAATGGTTGTCAGCAATAGCCAGCGAGACTCTTCACTCAGTGGGCTTCACTGCCTTCTCAGGTAACAGCATGCGGACAGAAAGAGACAGAACCTGTTCTCCGGGCCCTGGGAATGCAGGGGGTGACACCGTATCCTCTGAGCCCAACAAGATAACTGTGTCCTACAATTGACACCCCTTCGTCTGCAAGACTCTCATGTCACAGGCAGGAAAACGGTGCGGGATGAACAGCAGCTGCAGAGAGTTGTGATCACACAGGGCTGTTAAGGTGGGAGGAAACCTTGTGTCTTCTTAACACTGCTGACTGCAGCTGAATGAGCTGATAGCTGGGCTCTCTTGTTTTCAGAACCCCTCTGTTTGAGGAAGCAAAGTTAATGCCAGCACTCAGTGATGTGATTCACACATAATAACACTTCTTGGAGAAGGGAGAGAGCTGAAGAACCAATAAAAGGGAAAAGAGGAGGGATGGAGGGGTGCTAAGAAACCCCAGCCAAGTTCAGTAACAAAACAAACCAGGGGTCAATTGTAGACCCAAATGCTATCCTAGTAATTCTACTTCTTATTGACTGAAGCTAAATACTCAGCTATTGCCCATCAGCTGCCTAAACTGCAGTAAACTGACTATTCTGCAAGGGGATCATTAAGTCAGCCTTATTGTTTACTGACTAAAAACTGTATGAGCAACGGTCTAGATACTGCTGACAGTGATAACTTAATGATGCAGAGACCTGCAATCTTCTCGAGTGGAATTAATAAACACATGCCAAACAGACCAGCTATGGCAGGTTTGGGTTGGATGACACTGTTCTCCATTGTGATATGTTTCCTGTTATCTGTCAGGGAAGGGCAGATGTTCCATCCCCGTGTGAGAGGACCAGCTGGAAAATAACAATGTGCAGCCAGAGCTGAGGGCCCAAATATAATATTCTGGAGCACAGCATCTTCTCAAAATGTTCTACGGAAGCAGATATTATAAACTCACTGTCATTTCCACAAAAACTCTAAGGAAAAATATCCCACCCAAATGTCAGTGCAAAGATTATGCCATTGTTGTCTAACCTTTGGTTGGGTTAACTCAATTCTGATATTTCAGACGTCATCATGTCAGGTCTCCCTTTGTCTCACTGTGACTTCTGGGACCAAAGGGGAACGGTGAAAGGGTGGATTGGCCTGCTGAGTCCCACACAGTATTACATAAGCCTATGGCATGCCTTTGGTGCATAACAACTTCACATAAGGTTACCATGGAAAGGAGGACACATCCATCTGGTGGGCAAAGCAGCAGCAGCATTTTTTTCAACTGAATAATTAGTCTCTTTCTGTTGCTTGCTATTCTAATGAACTGATGTTAAACTGGGTTTGCCCAGCAAGCACTAAGAGAGAGCACACAGCAGCAGTGTGCATAGGGCTTGTTAGCCAACGGGTGAAGGTCATCTAGTCAGCTGAAGCCTATGGTATATTTACACAATCAAAACCAAACGTCTGGCTACTCTGCCCACAGCTCCCTGTTCAAACTTGATCAGCACACAACATGTGCAATAATAAGTACTCGCATTTAATGTTCAAAGGTTGTGTCAAACCCTATTTAACCCTCTGGGCAACTTACAATGTATGCCATTTATACCACCTAAAGCAGAATCATTAATATGCCATGTCATACTCAAAAAGCAGTCTAATCAGGCCTTTGATCAGACATACACTCATTTGCATTAGCTCTGCTAACACTGCAGGTGCACTATATTCTTGCCAGAAAGGAGATGAAGAGAGAGAAAAGACTGATAGGTTTCTTTGGCAGTACGCTCAGATCAGACACAGAGGACTCTTTAAGGGCCCCGGCAGAGGGATGCCTGGAGGGCGCCAACACATAGTAGAAGAGATACGGGGGTGGTAGCTAATGTGGAAGCTGATGGATGCACCATAGATGGCGCTTTCCTCCCTAAATGGTTGTCTACAAACAAAGAGGGACCATGAGAGAATTAAAGAGACTGCACGAGATTGATCATCTGGTGATATGCATGAGGGAGACTCTAAAAGGCACACTGACAGATGCAGTACTTACAGTTTTTAATATTAGTACACAAAGTCTTATGCTCAAAGCCATGTGCTGTTTAATAATACCAAAAAATATATTTTAATCTCACCTTTTTTTTTTAGAGAAAGAACAAGGCACATTTTAGCTGCTTTGCATTTTCAATAAATTCATTAAAAGAAATATTAAACCAAATTTGTTCACCATAGTTTTACATTTTCTACCTTAACAAAACAAAGTTCAAATACAAGGAACTAAATTCTTTCTTAAATGTATGTTATGTACATTCAAATGCTATATTGTATTTTATGTGCTGTTGTCATGTTTTCTTTGGCCACAGAGAAGATAAAAAAAATAATGATATAAGGAGAAAAACAGATCAACAAATCTGCTGCATTCAGCGTTTTGTGACCCACAGCTGGGCGAGGAGGTTGATATTTGACCGTAGTGAAACGGGTTTAATCATAAATCTGTTAAAACCAGCTGAGGAAGGCAAGTCTGTCACATGACTTTACAGAGTAACAACAGGTAGCAGGCTGCATGAGCCTCATTTGAGGCCTTGATAACACACAGCTGCTTCTAATACTGTTTAATGTGTTCCAGGCTGAGCCAGTCTGGAGATGTCAATCATAATTCAGCACTCACTGGGCCAAATTGATGCTCCTTATCAGGGGGTCGATTGGAGCCAATTCGCTTGGTTTTCTCTATCAGTATTGACAAGAGACTCATCTTCTGTGGATTGGTTCAGCTTATAAAGCCTTCAGTTTGCAGCATAGCGCAATTGTGGACTCTGACTAACAGCCCTGTAAGCCTGCAGTGGGCTGGCTGATTTCGAGCTCCCATAGCTGGTACGGAGAAAACATTACTAACTGGCTCGGCTATGTAATGTATCTTCCTCTCTGAGCAATGTTTTCACAGAGAATGATTAACTGTCAGGCTAAAGCATTGGAGCAGAGCAGGCAGCTCTCTCTGAGGTGACAGAGGCACAGCTTTTGCTACAATTCATATAAGCTATGTCAGTCTGCAATAACTAAACCTTCTTTAAAATGTCAACAGGCTTGTAATGGCTCTGAAGAAGTAATGGATAAATGCTACAGCAAAGTGTCATCATATTGTTTATGATTCAGGGTTCAGTACAAACTGCAGCTGCATTAAAACAAATTCAAGATGTAATCATTATGAAAAGGGCATTCCCTGCAATTGCAACCCTTTTGGTGCATATAATTTCATTATGATGCCACTGTGCCAAACACTGCATGAATGCCTCTCAACTTGCAGTCAGCATCTAGCTGTGTAACAGATTGGGGCCTATGGGCCTACGCAGAGCACAGTGTGAAAGAGTCATGGTAGAACTGGCAAAGCCTGACCTTATCCCAGTCTGAGCTCACACATTAGAGAGTGGCTTATCTGAGCAGCTTAGCGCTGAAGAGCTGCTACACTGGCAAATTTCCCTCTTCCTCTTCAGGTAGCCCTAAGATCCTTACCTTCATCAACACAGGGGTTACATTTGTTTCCAGGTAAAATGAAATTGGTTTCTATTTCTTCCCTTCCAGCAAAATGCCACAATTCACCACAATGCGAGGCCACACAGACACTGTAGGTGTGCTATGGCAAGAAACTCTACCTACAATCTTAATCCTAAAATGAAAAGTTATACTAGTAGAATCTTGCTTTTCATGTCTGTTCATTTATAATGCTAAAATGCAAACAGGTTGTAGTCAAAAGAAAGGCTGGCCTGAAGCATTGTATTTTTATTAGGGACAAAAGAAGAAACATCAACCCTAATTAATGTAATAAAAAAACAAGGGCAGTTTCTCAGGGAACCTAACCTAACCAAACTAAAAAAGTAACCTAACATGACTGACTCTCCACTCTCAGTCCCTTTAAAACAATTAATGTGTGTTAACTTTTTCAGGCATCCATGTTTTCATCCACTTAAAATAAAAACAAAATGTGGTGGCAACACTTCCTTTTATTGGTTGTGAAGGTCATTCAACTTCAGCTGATTCCTCACTTCTTTTACATGACAAATGTCATCACCGCAGCGTCACTGCAGGGCTCACAGATGGGAACACATTAAGGACAGACCAAGGCGCTACCTTAAAAAACAAACAAGTGTATACTGTATATAGATATTTTTTGAAATTCCCTTTTTTCCCCTCAATTCATCACCCAGTATTTCACTGGGGTTGCCAACCTAAAAATTGGTCTTCAACAACTCTGCGTAGCAATCTGCGAATACCGTAAGCCAAAGCTAAGTGTTTATTTTCCTTTGACCTTAAACCTGGAAATCCATAGCAGATTGGCGGGAGCTGGGCATTTAGGCAACATAAAACGTAAATCCACTTTGAGATCCAATCTTGGTAAGAAGTGGTGTCTCAGTAAACTGCAGGTCTTGGGCTAGGTTTGGCTATTATAAAAGCAGGACAGGTAAACAGTATAACTAGACAAACTGGTTTCTCATGTACTGTGTAAAAATCACACAGATATCATCCACCGCAGAACACAGAGCACTGGCATTATCCTATCTCTAGCTCTCCAGCAGGCCAGCAGCTAAAAGAAAAAAGCCTTTCATTCAACACCATGTGATTTTTATCATATTTGAAATTTGGGTTTTAAGGAGACTCTGAAACACATGATACCACAGACTGAAAACAGAAAAACAAGACCAGGAACATTTCCAAAGCTTTCTGCACAGTACAGAAATATAACAACATCCTATAGGTTAACTATTTAGCAACATGTAGCCTACTGTAAACAAAACTATAACCAGTTAGCTCCTATTAGCAGTCAGAAGTAAATAGCAAAAGTCTAAAAATAGTTCAGGACTTTTGTTTTTTATCATGGCATAGTTTGCAATTCTAATGTCCCAGGGATTGTGGCACAGGACTTCTTTATACTGCCAAATGCTTATCTTCACACTGCCACCAGTTTAGAGGAAGCCACACGCATGCCACCCTAATAGCAGGAATACGTGAGGAGAGAAATTGAATAGTTAAATATAGAGTTAATGTCCCACCTTTATTCCTAACACCTGCAGCTATTTGCCTAACCATTTCACTAAACCGTTTTATTAATCTGATTGGAGAAAGAAAAAATCTAAAGTGGAAAAAGTGGCCAAAAATGTCTAAATGTAGATTTACAGTATATCAACTTATAAACTCTGTTAAATCCTGTTACCCATTACCCCCAGTGACTACATCTCAGCACTCTCAACTACAGCTGCTTCACAACATACTAGTCTCTGCACGCACCTGCTTTCTGGCGAGTGCTGGCTGATACTCAGTCTCGTTATATAGCCTACAGCAGAGGCGCCTGGCTGCTTTCCTAGCTAGCCTCTGTTCCACTATCTGTATCACTATGACTTTTCTCATAGAAGGTTCTTTCATTGGTCCTTCTAAAATGCTGAAATATGTACCTGAGGTTTTCAGTTATTGAGCCTAATTATTTTGTTAGAGCTCAACAACAACATATCCCAAGAGTTTGCCATCTGCGCAGTGTCAAAGCCTCATGTGAGCTGCGGTTGTGGATGCTGACAAAATAACCATTTGTTTTATCTTTTTTTTTTTTTAAGAATGATGAGGTCATCATCTTTTACTATCCAATGTCTCCTGTAAGGCTCTCTATTTAACAGCACTGTCTCTACATGTATTGTGTTCAGTGTTTTTTTCCTTCCAACTCATTTTAGGGGGTCAAAAATGAACAGTTAGGCAGCCTGCCTTTGATTCTGACATGCAGGCAAACCCAGATGCCCTACCTCAAGTACAGCTTTAATGATATTGGCAGTCCGATATTACCGGCTTATCACAGATGCACTCTGTCAATCACATGCAACATTTACTAAAGTCAGAGTCAAAGGTTCCACATAGCCTAGCTATTTACAATCTAAGCTAAAATCATGCATAATAATCATCATAATCAACCTTACATTACTCCATAATTTAAATGTTTAGAACAGCTGATTCTGTGGCTCATTCCTAAATTCTTCTTTCAAATCTCCTTCTCAAGTAGCTCTGTGGATCCCCATGCTAAGGGCAAGAGCTAAGATGCTAAATGCCAGGACCATAATGACAGAAGCTGTTATCATAATAGGCAACAACACCAGACAAACACCTGTTGATGGCCGTCTAGTGTCACCTATATCTCAGCAGCAGACAATCTTGCCCAAATAGCTATTAACAGTGTCACTAATAAATGATAAATAATAAGAATGTTTTTTGCCCTGTACTTACAAAAGGGATTCTCATACTGCTTCAAATACTGTCTGTTTATCTTACAATCAGGGTTGTCTTGTACATTGGCCAATGGTGTAGTTTAAATCAGTTTGCACAGATTTATTTTCACTTTGACATAAAAGAGTCTATTTGTGCCAATCAGGGTCAGAAAGCTTCATTAACTCACTAGGATTTAGAGACCCTGTATTTTCATTGTGAAACAGAATGCTACAAAAACTGAAAACCGTATTGATAATAATGCAGATCTGTGGAGCATAGAGACGTGTGGATTTTTACAGACTCAACTTCAATCATCTTCAGCCTGTAAGGTAATAAGTGGATGACAAAAATCCTAAAACCCATTTATGATTGCTGACTATGGTGGTTATATTGACCTACACTTGGACAAAAAACCCTTAAGTGTCGATACCGTGCCTACATAGCGTGGGATAAAAGATGAGAAGAGGCTGAAGTTATTCACAAGTCTAACCTGAGTGTTTTACAAAAAGGGGAGAATCAGAAGTCGAGTGATCTCAGCCTTTACTTCAGCTACGCAGAGGACCTTCTTGAGAGCCCTTCCAGTGTTGGCGCTCATTGTTTCCTCTGGTGCTTCACCTTGTGATTTCCTCTTATAACAGCAACGCTTTCAGTTGACCCTGACTCCAGCAACACTTTAGAGCGTGCACATGAAGGAAAAGTAAGGTGTAACGACACCATATTTCATTTCTTCTAAAGATGAGAGCAGAGCTTCCTTAAAAAGCAAAAAAAATACCTTTGGTTTCAAACTCACACACCTACACCCACAAACAAACACACTTGACTGTTATCACTAGCAACACTTGCACACATCCACTGTTGTTCCCATGCAGTCAGGTAACAGGTTCAAGCTGGGCTTGTTTACACCAGCTGAAGAGAACAAAAGGAAACAGACAATACCTACTTAGGATATAGCTTGTTCAGTTGATTAGGTGATGTAGTTATTTGTTCTTCAACCAAAGGGCCCGTGGTCATGATAGCAAAGCATATTTGAGCTAGACACTGGCTCATTACAAGCTCCAGCAGCACTGACTGATCTACAGCTGACTGGTACTCTGATCTCTCTCTCTCTCTCTCTTCTCCTTCGGGAATCAATGGGTATTCCCCCAGACAAACATGTTTGTGTACAGTCAAAGTAGTGAGAGGGATATCCTACATTATTGCTAGCATTTTGACCATCACCTTCCTGCTTATTTTTGGAGGAATTGCGGGTAGTTGGTAAGCAACAGTAAATGCCAAATGGGTTGGGGCCGAGCTTGACAATGACTCTGAGCAGGAAAGAGTGAGAGGAACAGCCGCTTTTGCCTCCATTGAGAGAAGCAGCGAGCGATCAGGTGGTTTGCTGGACTCCTGTAATTAACAACCTCAGCCAAATCCAGCCAGGCATGACCAGCAAATTAACATGCAGCAGCTTTCACACTCTATCCCACAGATCTGCTCAGTGAACAGAAAACCAATACAGGGCCACTCTGAAAATAGCCCAGACCACAGACTTTCAACTCCAATCCCATCGTACTACCACTAGATTCAACAAGCAGGTTTAACAGATTTCTGGTCCTTGTGCTACAACTTATAAGTACAAATATCGGAGGGACACTTTGAAATCTGAGGTCATTTCACTTCTGAAATTATGAGCATTATCAGTGCCTTTCTGGTATTAACTATTTAGGGTATGGTAAATAAGCATGGGAAACTACACTGGATACTGCCCATTCTAAAAATAAAAGCATGCAGTTGAACTTTGAATTTCGGATCCCCCCAGAAGTTTAGGCTTTGCAATCATCATATGAGGGAAATAAGCTTGACAGCCTTACTTTTCATCTAAATTCTGCTCTTGCAAATATAATGAATACTATGATTTACAAAAACCAGGGTTCGTACAGCTTTTAAGGAGTAAAATTCAAGCACTTTTCAAGCACTTTCAAGGTACCTAAACCAAAAATGTCTAGACTCTCGAAGCCTTTATCATCACATCTAAATTGTTACTACAAATGCCAGGAGACAACAAACAATGGAATCGTTTCATTTCAAATAATAAAAGATTTTTGGTTTACATGAGTGATTGTGTAGATGATGAAACACCAGATTATGTTGAAAATCAAGCATTTTTCAAGGAGTATATTCAAATTCAAGCATATTCCTAACCTTGAAAACAGAACGGTTAAAATTAAGCATTTTCCAAACTTTCCAAACTTTGAACGAACCCTGAAAAACACAACACGCTGTCAGCAGTGAAAGGAGGCCAGCTATATTCCCTCAAGTCCCTGTCCTGTCCTCCACAGCACCCCATCTCTCATCACTGCTTCCTGCCCACACAGGAAGCAGCAGCAGCAGCACCAGGAGGAAATCCTTCCTCAGCTGAAAGCACGGTGAAATCGGGGAGGTCGGGGGACATCAACATGTAGGCCCTACTATCAGCTGCTGGACAAACAGACCAGCCTTATCTTTGACTTCACATGAGGAGAATAAAAACAGAGAACATGCAGAGCTCTGTATTGACCTCCACTTTGGCTGTACTAGTCTTGACATTGAAGGTGTGCTATGATAGCAGAAAGACTTAACCTATTAACTTCCAACAGTTTTGCTCAAGCTTCAATACTGGCTGTCACAGTTGTGCCACTGTACATGAAATCAATAAAACAGCAAACAAAGCACTATGAAAAGGTTACAAGCAAGCATGCATCAGTCACACAAATGGTTCAAACCCCGAACATCTCAATGGTACTTTGTTCCCAGAGTGATTCTTCCTTTCCACTGACTTCGACTGCAGACATATCCTCACTGTCAGGCATTGCCTAAAAAGTGCCTAATTGTCCATCAAGTAAGGCTGCGTGATATTATTGTGGTTCACAGTTCTCATGTCTGGATGACTTGAAGTGCAAGTCTTTGGTAAATATCAAAACACATTGTAATAGAATTGTACACTCTTATTGTTTTATGATTATGAGCACTGTCTCATGTCAATAGAGATAAAGCTGTAATAATGATCAGAATATTAATTTAATCTATATTACATTATTATGTAAGTAAAAATATATATGTTTAGTTGATTAGACTACATATTAAACTGTATTACCTAGACGTTCATTCTTACGAGAGAGGAGGAGAGAGACAAACTCTACGGGTACAGAGCAATACCTGAGCATAAGTGACCTACTTTGACTGAAATTCTGGAGAGAAAGCACATCATGCTGTATGTTGCACTTATAATTAATCCAGTGCAGTTTTCCTCCATATCTCACAATTCCCTCCTGACAATCTTCTTACTCTCCACACTTTCCCCAAAGTACCCACTGACCCCGTTTTGTCTGTGATGTAGTAGGAATACCAGAAGTGTACATGACACGTACATATGCTACAGACCCTGATACTATGAAGGTCATCTTGGTTTTAACATAATGAGCAGAACAGTCTACTCAGGTGGGATGCAATGACAACTGTATATCCGCACCACATACCTAAAATACAACTGAGGTTATGCTATAGAGTTCCCAATACCTCTCTGTATTGTTTAGATTGTTTTTAAGTCATGTAGACTCTGGTTCTACAAAACAGGATGGACATAATCTATTCAACTTGCATGTCATCTGCCTATACCTACATGTTTTGCAAAGTGGATTTGGCATTTAAACTGACATGGGCAAAGAAATCCACTATATGGACTCTTTAGAGCATTGTGATAGTTGATCAATGAATAAAACCTTGAAAGTGCATTGGAGATAGGTTCCATTATGTGCAATGCAAAACTCTGATGTGCAGCACAAGCCAGGCTACTACAGAGCAAATTCATCTCTTATCATAGTGAAGGAAGACAGTGTTGGAACAACAGCTACACAACTGTTTTATGACTGTCATAAATACTGCACTTCCTTGCCCAATGACAGAAACAAAGGACTACACCTGTATGGCACATTTACATTTTTTCATAATTTTCAAATTAAATATCTCTAGGGAAGATAAACTTGATAGCAGCTCAACTAGGCAACCAGCTAGAGGAAAGCTCTATTCTCACTTCAATCTAAAGTATATTAACGGTGACTTATGTTTGTACTGATCTTTTGAGCTAAAGAGCTGCAATTACTACGTTTTTAAAACAGCCAGGATGACACAGGACTAAATGACAACAAAGGTTGCTGTGGGCATCTGCTTCTCAACGACTGATGCCCTGACAAGGCAGCATCAGTTAGCATTGGCTGGCTAGTTAGCCGCAAGGGGAGCTAGCTCACATTAGCTAGCATCCATGCCTTATCACAGTGACTTGTCTGATATTAGTACGTAAAACAAATCTATGGAAATAGGCGGTGAGTGGCAAACACCTAAATTACATAGGTAGTTTTTTGGCATTATATGTTACCTGTCAGCTAGCTTGCATAAGTCACCGCGGTGACAGCCAGCCAGCTAACCTGACGCCTTGTGTGACGTTAGCTGTCGGCTGATGCCAGCTAGCTAGCTCGGCTAGCTTAGCCTCGGCGATGCAGCATCAAAAGCCCGGTGACATTTCACTCACCTAACAGTGACCGGAGGTGTTTGAGCCGGGTCAGTACATCCTTCTTTGGGTCCAGAACTTTCTGTGTAGATTTCTTGACGTCTCCATGCCCCCTTCGAGTGAACATTCCGCTGTAAAATGCAACCGTGGAAGCTGAAATCACCTGTGTTTCACCATACACCAAGCCTCCAGTGTGACTGTCACTTTCCTCACCACCACTCTATTCCTGCTTGGTAAACATTCGTCCGACGGCCGCTAGTGTCCTGTTTTTTGTGGGTGTGTAAACACGGAAGCACAGCCTGACAGAGAGGAGTGGTCAGATAATATGGATACGCCTTCTTGTTTATAACCGTTTCACCTTGCACTTCCAGTAGATTTTTATAATTACGAATTAGTTCACCTGTCAATATACTTTCTTTATATTTTTTTAAGACCAAGCTATTGCACTGTGCAGAGACGGTTTTCGTCTCGTTCAAGTCCCATAGTATTACCTCTTAAAAAATTTGAGAAAGACAAGCTTGAGTGCACTATCCTGCAGTAAACCTTAGGTTGAAGAATGGCACCCATCTTCAATCTTAAACATTTATATCACTTTCTTTCATACAATAGAGGTTTGATGAAAGGAGGTTGGGTCAGGTTGTTGTAATAGCTCCCAAGCGCCCTCTGGTGTTTGAAATCGTTAAACACTACAGTGGAGGAGATGGGAATGCATTTTCTTGAGACCTTTTTCATGCAATTTACTAGGAACAACAACATAGAAATGCATGGGAAGGAAGAGAAAGAGACATGCAAAGGTGACTGTCTTTAATGGAAATAGCCTACATGTTTTAGATTATATGTTTGAGATAACTCTAGGGCTGCAACTAAAGATTATTTTCATTACTGATTAATCTGCAGATTATTTTCTGTTATTTTTTTAACATATAAAATATCAAAAACATCACAATTTCCCAAAGCCCAAGTTCTCATATCCAAACTGTTTGCTTTGTCCAACCAACAGTCAACAAATCCAAAGATATTTAGTTTTATATCATAGAAGACTAAAAAAACAAGCAAATATTCACATTTGAGGAGCTGGAACCAGTGATTTTTTTAGGTCATTTTTGCTTAAAATACCCAGCACACCCAGCATTAAGGTTCATTTCAGAAAATAATTAAGTGACCCAAAACTGCCTATACTATAATCAAATTATAATGCATGTTTTAACATACTACAACAGTAGAACAGTGTTCTGTATATTTCAATATATGCAGTGCAGCATGGATGCATTTGGCATGCATGTCTGCTATTAAAAAGAAACTGGATAATCACAGTGCAGTGGTTTCAGTGTTTGTCATTAATACATTATTATGACAAACAAAATGTGTGCACTTTTATTTGTTTAATTTCTGTCATTACAAGAAGTTAACCATAACTAGACAGTTTTTTAATAACATTGAGGATGGCTGCATTCCATTTAAGTGTTTCAGTTCCAGGGCTTACTGGGACACTTAAATGGAATAGAGTCATCGTTAATGTTATTGATTACACCTGTGCTTTTCCTGCTATAAGAGGCGTAAATAGCCTAAATGTGTCTGCTGTAAAAAAGGTACAATATGCTGTAGTATGTAGTATTCATGTTGTTTCTCATGCTATATAAATGCACACCAATGCCAATGCCTTCACTATATCTTACTGTAGTTAACTCACGTTCTGTCACGTTATAATCAAAGCCTGTATTAAAAATACTGTGTGTCTCCCTACTAATTTTCATATCTACATGCACCACTTGTTACAATGCAGTTATAAATGAACCAGGGAACGTAACGTCCAAATAAAGAGACCTGTATGTTTTGATATTCACACCCTGCTATGATGACACTCACAAAGAGAAAAAGGTATAACAGCGTCACTGCTCATTCAAGCCGCTGCCACTTGACACTTTAAACTGGAGGTTTTGATGAATGAATATAAGAATACAAGGGAATTTTTTTTTTTTAAATAGAAGAGCTCTCCTGCAGTTAGAGTAAACTTAGGGTTATGCTAAATTGAACAGACAGTGTGCTCATGACTATAATGGATTTTCAAAATAATTTGTTCTACATGGTTGTGCAGACAGCAAATTCCATCGTGGAAACGAAAAAAAAAAAAGGGTTTATGTTCTGAGATGAATCTTAAGTTTGAAGAAATTGGATGCATCCGTTAATCAATCCCAATAAACTGACATTCTGTGCAATCTCACACGTTCGCTTGTCTGAACCTATCTGTCTTGTTTTGGAGGCAATTAATTTTGAGGCTAAGCTGGGAAAATTATTTTATTTACACATTTTAGACACATCCCATTGAAGACAGAGCTTAGACTGTAGAGTTAAAATGGAGTTCAAGTTTGTGGCTTGAGAAATCTTTTCCGACTTAGTATTAAAGTCTACTACTATAAAGAAATAGACATATATTTATAACTGTGCCACTGTTCCCCCTATTACATATCACATTATGCTTTTTTCAGACTTAGTATTATAAGATTAAGTCTACTAATATAAAAGATTACATATATTTTCTATTTATTGTACTCACAAAAATGTTCTGGGATGACCAAATTTACCAGGAGATGGCGCCTAAACCATTGGTGATTTGAGGCAAACAAACATACCAATACAAGCTACACATATCAATGAGTTTCTGTTTATTTTCATGAATAAAAAGTACATATGCTCTATGCACGACCTGCAAATATACAGTAGTTGTATCATTGCAAAAAAAGGAGAAAATGAATTCATATGACAATGGGGGAGAAATTATAATGAAATAAAATGTAAGAAAAGCCTCATAAAGGAGCAAGTTTTGTTTAAATAACTAAATTCTGAAAGTAAAATAAAATCATTCAGTGTCAGTGTTTAGGAGTCAACTGTGAAATATCCTATACTCTCAATAGAGAAGACAAGACTGTATTTTATTTCTTCTACCGCCCCCACATACTGAGCACTGACAATGTTGAGAGAGTGTTTGTCTCTCTTTTTCAAGGTTCTCCACAATGGATGTCTTGAATGATGGGAGAGAGGACAGAGGGTAGTGAGAGCGCAGGCCAAAGAGGAGGAGTAAAAAGAGGAGTAAAATCAGCCTTTGCCCCGCAGTTTGGTATGACACTCATTATCTGAAGTGGGCCATTCTGAGAAAGGAGGAGGTTGCCTGTCACAACAGATGTTGATTACACAAAACAGGGTAGTTTGGAAGGATGCGTGAATAAAACACAAACTCACACACACACACACAGGGTTATTGTTGGTGCTTTGTCACCAGTCTTAATTGATTGTAATCACCATTCCTTCTTGGCAAACCTCCCTTGTTCTTGAAGTGTGCAGGCTATTGCTCATTATCTAAGATGGCATGGACCTACGATAATCTATCAACAATAACAATGGGGCTGGATGTTTTCTTCCCTCTCTAATCCTGCACCTGGAAGTATTTCGGGTCCAGCTCATTTCTGAAATGATATACCGTAGGCTAAGACAATTCAACTTTATGGTCTGCTGTAGAGCCCCACACTGCTTTCTCAAAGATAGTTCAGTGCCGAATTAGACAATTACGGTGCCAACTGTGACATTATTTTTGAATGAGATCATTTATTTCAAAATGGGATTTCCAGAGTATAACCCATCATAAATTATTCTTACTCATACAGGCTATTGCCAGGGCTTGGCAGAGAAATGCAGACCCCATCATGACCAAATGGTGGCACTGTAGCCTCACAAATGTAGACCCGCCTTCTCATGGCCAGGCTGTCGGACTGATTCCAATCCAAGGTTTGAAAAGCACTTGTCTGCTCTAAATTGTTCTTATAAAGAGCTTGGAAATACTTGACTTTTCTCCTTATGTGGTTATGGATTTCCTTTTTGTACAATTAAGTGCCATTAAAAGCTAATGTATCCTGTTAAACCACATTAAGGTGTTGGGGTGGACAGTGGCACAGTTATCCATCCGCATATTGTGAATAGGAGCCCACTTTCGGAGCATTTTTTGAAATCTATATCGGACCATTCAGAAACTTCAGGATGAAAAGGATCAAAAGGGAAATGTCCACGGGGCTGCTGATTTTCTGGCTGTGAGACCACCCACAGCTGCTTGACATGGATGAGCTACGGAGCAATGAAATGATGAAACAAAACCTGTCTGTGTTTGACTCAACCAGGCTCACACCCGTATAGTATCTAATACGAAAACCTTTTGGATTTTATTTTTTTCTACACCATTTTTTTGTGTTGTGTTATTTATGGATTTTTGAAGAGTAATCACAGACAATTCTATTGATAAAAATCTATTAAATATCCTTCATTTATTAAATATATTTTAGGCCCACTGTTATATTATAGTATAGAGGTTTTATATTGGAAACCTTGATGCCATTTGTTAACAACACGTTCTACAAATAAGGCACAAACAAGAGCCTGTAATTGGAGATTACAGCTCCCACCAGGGGTCGCCATGGTGCCCTTAACTGCCAAGGTTATCTCACAATTAACAAGTTCAAAGCACAATATTTATAATGGTGTAGCCTATTTCTTTTATTTTGAAATGCTAAAAATGTGTACCTTTTTCTAAACAATACAGTGAGGGAACATCTTGTGTTCCTGCATTGAATTCTTCACGTCTCATTTTTTTTTTACAAATATGAAGCTCTGTATATGGATATAAGCAATGTCTGAATCTAGTGTTTGTAATGCACACTGTAGTTTGGAGCACATCTCCACAGAGGTTAATGAGGGGGCACTCTGAAGTAATTAAAACAAGAGCATTATAAGGCAGCAGTTTCACATAAGGTACTCATGGCAACATAGCCCATACTTAATTAAAACTCGTCGCTGACAGCATTCTGTATCTTCTCAGGTAATCTGCTGTGAAATTAATAAGGAGGGAGAATTAAATGACTAATGTTGGCACAGAAAGGCTATTTTTTTTTCTGCAGTATGCATGACAGGGGTCTCTATCTGGAATTCGTGATCCTTATTGCGCTGAAAAATACTTCTTCAGGTTCTCACCGTAATCTGATTCCAATTTCACTTATGGTGTGACACTGTAGCGACAAGCCAGGGGAGCGTTTAATTGAAATGTCCGTGCTTTTAATTGGATTCCGTTAAGATGTGAAATTACCTCCTGAATTACAGTCTTGTACCTTTAAATGCTGATACAGAATGGTTTCCAGCGGTGATCAGTTAAGGAGCTGAAATAATGCCTCCATTCAGCGGCGCATCACTGTGCGGAGGCAAAAGAACAGTCTTGGATTTAAAGACAAACTGTTCAACTTGGGGCCTTGCATTTCAAAGACAGACGTTTATCTAGTGAAATGAATTGTTGTTTTTAACAGGATAGTGCTTGAGAGACAATGCAATACTACAAAACATTTCACAGTCATGGTATACACTGCTCTTTATCATGATACTGTATTTAGCCCCACAAATGCCCATTACCAATAATACAGTGGCTGCCAGATATCCATTGCAGGGCAAGTGAACCAGGCATTCATGATATCATAGTTAGGCTGAAGGTGTTAGCATCAGACTGACATTTTCAGGTAATGTGTGGGTGGTAGGCAGCAAAGCTTCCTTCACCTCCTTGAGGGTTGTGCTCTTCCAACCTCCTACATTGAGATTTGTGAATTTTCCCATTCTGGGGCCTGTGTCACCCTGCTGTGGCTGCGCAAAACATCCCTGCCTCCTCCACCTACATCCATGACCCCCTCTGGTAAGCTTGGAGTTCATCCCTTTCACTGATTAGTTTGCTGGCAGATTGAATGCCCATCTCTACAGCCCCGTGTCACCCGGGCTGGCTCTACCTGTGTGTGGTTGGATCAGCAGGTGGCTGGCATACCGTCCAGCCTGATACTGAAACCATTATTTATACATAACAGTTCTCTGTGTGCTCAGCAAAGCCATATTTCCCAGCTCAGACAGAATGTATTGAGGATAGACAACATCCTTGGTTATTTCATAGTTCTAGAAAAATAGATTATGCCTCGATTTATGCTAGAGATGTCCTGTATTGGAATAACTTGTTGATGTCTTGTGATTCTGGGATTCATATTCTATGTGAGTGAGAATCCTGAAAATGTGAGGTCATTAGTTACTTCTCTGCCAAAATCCCCTCTCTTCAGTACACTGTGTGTATGTGTATGTGTATGTGTGTGTGTGCGTGTGTGTGTGGTTTGCGTGAATTCACATGTGTTTGTTTGTTTACTGTGCCACCGCTGGCCCAAGTTGGAGCCACAGGAGTGTGAAATAACAAGCACAAGAGGGAGTTCACGCCTTTACAGAGCTAAAAAGGTATGTTTTTGTCAGACAACTCAGTCCATTTCCATCCCAGACAAACTTTGTTTACTTCCCACTACTCACTGCCTACCTATTTCCTAAAACCCCATACAATTAAACGGCGACATTATATATGGGTTCCCACGGGTATAGTGTGTCCAGGTTTGCTTATGCTACACCTCTGGCCTGTTTTATCGCCGTTATCAATGGCACCCGGTGCATCATTAGAAAAAGACAAACAGCCCAGTTTCTTTTGGGGGGAGGCAGGCACGCTGACAGAAAATCAATGCTCGGTTTCCCATGAGCACCTAATTAGCTGGACACTTGTGCACTGTTGAAACACGGGCCAGATCTCTTTGTCTGCTGAGTCGATCAGGTGAAATGCATGAAAGACACCTTCAGCGCTGATAAAGTGTCAGAGAGGTGAGGAGTAAACACATAAGTGACACTTATTGTCTAGCACGTCTCACACCCACTATATGCTTTGGCAGACTTGATTTGAACTTTATCGTCCATGCCACTGAAGCATTTCACACTGAGGGCAATATATGCTTATCAAGTAAGCTTTCTTATCTCACAAATACCTCCATTGATATTTTGTATATATACATATGTGTGTGTGTGTGTATATATGACAGGGGTCCAAGGCTGAGATTTCATTCAGCTGGCTATAACACAGGGTCAGGAAACAAGTGCTGAATATAGAATTTTAAGTTGAGTGCCATCAGCTTATGGTCTAGCACGAGCTGCATAGCTCTGACTCAATTGGTCTCTCACTGGAAATTCTAAACATTCAATAAAAAAGGGAAGAGGTGAGTAAAAGAAAATCTAAAATGTCCAATCTTATTCTATAACCTGTTAGAGTGACACTTGCGAATTTCCACTATGGACAAGGTGGCAGTACAAACGCAGATAGACGAAGGGGAATAAAAGGGCCTTCTCATGACAAACTTTCTGGAAATGTCAGCCTTTCATGCTTTTGAGAAGACCTATTTCATATCTATTACAGCAGGCATTCTGTGTCCAATATTTCAGATTTCAGTCCTCCCCGCACTGCAAATCCTCTGCCAATCTTCCGCCCTTAAGAATCTCTGCCAGCCCCGATGCATTATTCCCCCTACCTCCTCTCTCCCCCTTTTGATGTGACAGAACAAACTGCGACCTATTAGGATTAAGGCTTTGAAAAGATCTTTGAAGCTGCTCAAGGTTCCTTTAAACTGGGGAATGACAATATGAGCTGTGTGGCAGCAGATGCTGAATGGAGTGATTGCTAGTCCTCCTCAGCGAGGTCTGCTGTCACACAACACCCAGGCACAAACACTCACACATGCACGTGCATCTGTGAATGCACGCACGCACAAACAGCTTGCACCATCCAGGCTTTACCCAAAGCACTGCAGTCGTCTTTTACAGTACATGTATTGTGCTCACAAATGCAGATTTGGTTCAGCACTTTTCTTTTTTCTTTTTTGCAGTGTTTTGCTGTGAATTGTCAGTGCTGAGCTTGGCTCCGAGCCTTTGCTGTATCTGAACTGCTGCCCAGGATGAAAACAAACAAACATGACAATACCTTGCAGTTTCTCCTTTAATGATGTGTTTCTGTTTAGGACACAGTCCTGTCAAAAGCATCATTGGAGGCAGGAGGCTGAAATGTGAAGGACGGGGGTAAACACGGAAGGATGTGGGCTGCTGGAAACCGACATGAAAGAGAGAAGTCGTAACCCACTTGTGTGTGCTAACGATGTCGGTATGAGTGCATGCGAACGAGAGTTCTGTGTCTCCCTAAAACATAATGGCATGCTGTGGGAGCAGTTTATCTGGCTGAAAATTAAAGCAGTTCAAGGTGTCTCACTTCTCAGCGTGAAGATGCTCAAAAGCACAGAAGAATTTTCATTTTATCTTTTTTATGATGCCTCAACACTGACAGCGCATCTGATGATGCTGGAATGATGGAATGCTGCACTGATGCAAAGGAGAGCAAATTAAGTAAAAATGACATCCTGAATGCGACCTATACACTTTACTTCAGTCACACAGACATGGCAGAGTGCAAATACCATTGCTATGCATCTCCCACAATCAAAAAAGAATTTAGCTTTCTTTTATCTAATCACTCCTCTGAATATCCCTTATCATACCTGCCTCGCCCCCTAAGGTAGCCAAGGACAGATGCGATATCAAATATTCAAACTGGGTGATTCCTGGAGAGATTTATCATGGTAAATTTCACAGGCGATCCTATTTAGATATTCACTGTCTATTTTGCGTGGTGTCTGGGTTTTAACATGCCCCGGTGTGAGATGTCACCAAGAGACAGTCACTACAGATAGCTGCTCTGTGGAGAAATGAAGCCATGGGACACACAGGGTAAAGGCTTCTCCGTACACAGTCAGAGAGACAAGTTCTCAGGGAGCTGCCACCATAGAGCACATATTGATCTGCCATTACATCTTATCTTTGTGACTCTAGATAGATTAAAATGCTCAACATTGCCCCCCCCCCCTCTCTGCCAGGCTGAAGGCCTTTCTATATGCCTGAGTGGAGGAGCTCTAATCTCCCCATGAAGTAGTGGGAGCCTATCACTGGCAGAAAAACACAGTTCTCGCTGCAGAAAAAAGGGGAGCTCAGAAATTAACCGGCTTAAAATGCTCCCCATCTAAAGAGTAACTCGAATGTTAATCAGGTTTGATCCGCGTTCTGCACCTTTTGATGCTGGTGGTTGTTTTCCTTTACAGAATGTTTGCTCTGTGAGATTTCTGACTTTTCTCTCCACCCCCCTTTCCCACTCTTTCTTCTTCTTCGGGCGCTGTTATCATAATCCAAACAATTGGCTGTTGTAACTGTATGTATTCCTCTTGTGGGAAATGGCTGGGAATCAGATCCTCTCGGGTCTTGTTTAATGTCCTGTCCAAATGAGCAGGGAAGAGTTGAAGCTCTGACAAAAACGGGCAGGAATAAAGGAGAGAAAGCCCGGGCAGACAGACGGATGAGCCCCAGGCTCCAGGGCTTTGACTTTGGCCAAACAAACGTTTGTTTTTCAAAGTGTTTTTATAGTAGGATGGATTAAGGCGGATGTGGACCAAAGCCCCCCACCACCCCTGCCCATCCGTGGTCTTGTCAAACGGTGCATTGAGAAGAGGGGTCGCACCTGTTAGGGCAGCCCAGAGGAGCAGGACCAGGATGATATTGAGCAGGGCTTTGTGGGTATCAGAGTCAAAACAAAGCTGTCAGCCAGGGCTCATTCATCTTTGATGTTCATTGATGAGGAAACTGGTGGGCCTCAACAGGGCATTGTTTCCTCTAAGTGGTGCCCATTGATAGCCAGAAAGCCACGTTTGTTTTTAGTCTCTGACGGGTGGAGCTCATTTTGAAAGGCTTAATGGTGCATTTAACCAGTCCAAAACACTGTGCTTTGGAGCCCGCCTTGCACCATTGGCTCGGGCCTGTCTTCCTGCTTCCTAAATGGCCTATAAACAATAATAAAATGCTAATCATGTGTGAATGGCCAACACCGGTGGGCATGCACGTTCCGTCAAGCCTCGGGCTCTTCTGAATGCCTGCTGCGACAAATCAAGATCCAGAAGCGAGAGCATTTGACTGCCATCGTGTCTGCTTCCTGGCCCATTCTCCTCCTCTCCACTCTCTTTGTCATAAAAACCTGGATAGCCTTCATAAAGTGCATTTCTCATGCTATTGTTCAGCTAATCATATCCTCTCCAACAATTTCAGGATGTGGCAAGATAAGATAGGGAATATTAATGCCATATCGCCTCATCTCAAATTATGAAAATGTGTGGATGTGGGGAGGGCATCTAGGGAGGAAATAGAAATCAATTTGTAGCGCTTCCATTTTGTATATTGCCTTGAAAAGAAAACAGTAATTTTCCATGTTATCTACCTCAAATCCTATTAGAACCAGGTTAATTTAGTGGCAACGATTTCAAAACGTTATCATACCGTCCTATCGGCTGATGTCTTTGAGTGCTCTCTGTTTGTAAGGTGTAAATGCTCAAATTTAATATCATGTTAGATACCGTATCTGACTGATGCGTGATCTTGGATATCACTTGCAGAGTGGTGAATGCAGGAACACCATATTAATTAAATTCTCAGTTGTAATAAGCTTACTATGTGGTCCACCTTGGAATAAAGTGAATGTAACTGTACTGCAGATGCAAATCCTTTCTTCCGCTATGATAAAATGCCAAGATGTTAACATTTCAACTTTTAGCTTGACCTTAAATGTCTTTTTATTTTTCTTTGTATTCACATTTCTCTATTCTCTCTATATATACACTACAGTGAATCAAATTTAATTAATGAGAAATTCCACCTTTCCTATAGTGTCCACTCTAGAAAGGTACAATACACATTATTTCTAGTTACTAGCATGAATACGCTGCATGATTTTGTTATTGAAATGGTTTGCGAGTTTCAAATGTTCCATGTGGAGCTGCATGTTCATAATTTACCACTATACATCCTGAATTCATGAATATGAATGTGTCTTCAAGAGCTGGCCCCCATTGTTGTGAAAAAAAAATCAAGGACTCTTGCCTTGTTTCAGCGCAGGTGTATCAAGGATGCACAGCCACATCTTACCTTAAATAAGGGTCTCTGTTTACACCTTCAAAGCACTGGAAGAAGAAGCTCTCACAGAGTTGCTTTTCCTCTCCCTCCTGATTGTTTGCAAGCTTGATTCGCTTGGATTCTTAAATGATAGGCTCATATAGAGTCCCAGACTTTGTTTACGTGGCCGCGTATTGGTTGGCTGCCTCCTTAAGCGTGAGGAGATATGCAAGAGCAATCAAATATTTCTATGGCCTGTATAAATGATGGTGGATGGGAGAGGAAGTTTGAATTTTTCACTCCTCATTTGTGGTTCAATTGCCAGAGTGTGTATTGCCTGTTTTTCCGGAAAGAAAATAGATGGCTTTGTCACTCAGTATGCATAAACTGTTGGTCTGTTTGTTGTACGCTGTCAACGGAAATGATAGCAATTCTATTTGTCTTATGAGAAAGACATTGTTACAAAGTCTGAATAGCAGTTTTCACGAAAGGGATTGTTTGTCCATTCTGAAGATATTTTCGTCAGACATTATGTGACATACAGTATCTCCATCTCTTTCAAATGCTGAAACCCCTGTCACAATGTGACATGTTAAGAGGAAAGCAGAAACAAAACTTGACATTTTCTGTATACACATATACGTCCTTTATTGACTGAACACCGTTTGACACGCTGTCCTCTAATTTCTGCATATAGTGTGTGGAACTCAGAGGTATCAAGCAAAAACCTGATAAAAGTGCAGGTAATTATTATCAGCTACTCATCCAACACTTTGAGATTACAATTTGTCTCTTTATCCAAAATGACAGACTGTCATACATACAGTCCGTCCACGTCTACCTTGCAGTCTCATATCATTCAGCACTTGAACCAAACATATATTTCTATCAAGGCGCGGGATCAAGGCATCCTCCGTTTGGCGCAGAGGAGGTGTGTCCCCTTCTATCTTCACGAGAGAGGGAGAGAGACAGAGAGGGGGGGAGAGAGAGGGTACCTCTCTTTTGTTCACTCCCCTCTCTAACTGGTAGTGTTTGACTTCCCCCAGCCAGGAGTGGGTAATTCTGGAGCCCTGTGTGAGGTTGTTAGATCACTGAGGCCCAAGACGGCACCATTCTTTGCAGACCCTTGACAGCAAATATGTGGTAATGATATTGTCTCCTGCTGGGTAATAACACACAATTCAGACTGCCACATACTGCAGTCGCCGGGGAAAAAATGGAGGGGAGAGAAAAAAAGAATTACACTGAAGTACTGGAGGAAAATGACCGGAGAAATGTCTTCAACCTGAAGTGCTATATTGAAAAAATTCACTCCTGCAGGACACTGCAGTGGGAACAACCATTTTATTCCCCTCTTCTCAGACTGATGTGCCACAGAATACAACTGCTATCTGTAATAGGAGCAAGGTGGTCTCCATGCAAATGTCCATTTCTGAGCAGTTTGGTTTTCTTTTTAAAATGGGGATTTTTAATGATCATTATGTTTTCATTTTAACAGTGCTGTTCAGTACCTGAATGCTAAATACTGTGGTTAGCAACTCTGACTGTTTAACAAAAACCATGGCTTTAAATGACTAAAGCCCTTTGTGCCCATATAACTGCATAGTTAGTGTTTAGTATAAACAGCATTTCCCTACTATGGAGACCTTCCATTGTTAACCAGACCACACTGGCAGCTTCAACCTTGACCTTTGTGTTGCTCCACTTGGTACTCGGCTTGTAACTGTCAACACCATCCATCACTGGCCAATCAGGGCCTGGGATGGGGGCCGGTCCCCCTGCTGTACTGTGAAATTGTGGCATGTGATCCTTAATGTGCGTGAAGTAGACAAGGCCTTGACACAATGCATCAAGCTTCAGGGGGGCTCCTCTGTGCTAGTCTATTAGCCTCCTGCTGTGCCCCTGGCTGCCTGGACTTACTCCTAGGGATAAGTTGGAATAATGGTGTTATGTCTACATGCCGCCAAGATACTGGCCTTAGCCTTCCTCAGGCCCAGGGCTGGCTGTCAATCAAAACCCTGACCAGTTAGACAGGGCGTCGAGTAGCAGTCCAGCACACCACTTATATAAAATTTAAAACCAGATTTGTTTTTGTTTTTTTACTAAGAAAAATTGCTAGTGACAGATATGGAGGATATCTGGGCAATCCTCAGCTCCAAATGAACCCTCTTCTCTAGTCGTCAAAATGATCTTCTCTGGTCTCCTCTGCTAGTGTCCATGATCTTAGATACAGACCTTGCCTCTCTGTAGAGCATGAGAGAGAGAGAGCGATAGAGAGAGAGAGAGAGAGAGAGAGAGAGAGAGTGATTCCTTCTCCTTATTCATACATTTGACTGCCAGAGCCCAATGGGCTAAAATAAATGAGAGCACCATGTAAAAAGGTAGCCTTGATACCGCGCGACTGGGTGCAAAAGGGAGGCACATTGAAACGGAAGAATTCATCTTTTCTATCAACCCCTCCGCTCACGAGTTGAACCAGGTATTCAAATGGGTTCAATCTCAGCCGCTCAGATTTGCATAACACAGACAGATGAACTCAAGTGATTGAATTGGGCTAGGTGGAGTGAAAAAAAGAAAAAAAAAAGAAAATGAAAATGAATTTCCAAGCGAATTAGGAAATGATGGAAACGGCAAAGGGTACATTATTTATTTTTCACACTGAAATAATTACGGAATTAACCTTTTCCTACCACTGTGACAGCCCTCTAAACTCTCTTTATCACAGTGAATTCACTCTTGGAAAAAACTTGACTCTTTTGACGAATGAAACAGCAGTACCTATTATCTCCGCAGAGGCTATTTCCTCTCACCGCCGTACCTGTGTCTATTTTACCATTGGTCCAAGCTGGTCAGCTGATCTGCGTTGGTCGGCAAAGCTCCACCCGGATGTCATGTTTTGTTGTCTATCAGTGATGTAACACTAATGCCCGTGCAACTTCCCCGTGACTGGCAGTGACCACTACAGAGTCACAACACTGCAGGAGGGGAAAAAGCAATTTCATGGTTCACTCTGTGGTTAATGTGCTGCTGTAATCTTTAGAGAGGCTTGTCTTTTTTGTTTAAGTTTCACAGAATAAAGGGTTGAACTATCGTAAGCTCAGGCCAATTAATCAAAGGTGGCGGGAAGCCATCCACTGGGAATGGGCCCTGGTGAAAGTGTGTGTGTGTGTGTGTGTGTGTTTGGTTGAGTGAATAAGTTCTTTCAAAAGGAGTCAGTATTTCATTTTGTTGGTGCATGCGTTTGACATCAGCTGCTGTGTATGTATTTACCTGAGTGTGCAGTATGTGCTTTTTTGAGGGAGGAGGAGGGGGGTGTACTTTACTGAGTGTACCTTTTGTGTGTGTTTGCGTGCTGTGCTCACACAGTCAGGTAAGCCTCTCTAATTGCTGCAAGGTGCATTAGCACTCAGCCACCTCTCTCTCTCTCTCTCTCCCTGTGTCTTTGTTTTTTCTCTCAGTGCCAGTCTGCGGGCCAGAAGACAATCAGACCAGAAGGGTCATTTTCTGCAAGAGCTCACCTCCCTCCTCCAAGCCTCGCCGCTGACAGGCTCACGCTCGGCAGGAACCCTAAATTAACACTTGACGTCTGCGAGGCTCAGCCCTGATGAGGCTGCAGAGAGACAAAATGTCAGAAAACAAACACTCCATCATTTTTGCTTCATTTCCTCCACCGCTGGAGAAACACACTCACCTGGAGGGCTTGAGAGGGCCGCGGTGACATTCACTCCCCTATCTGTTGCCGTGGATCAGCCCTGGTGCCTATGGGCCAAGGTGAGAGGTTGAGACCAAATAAGAATGGAGGGATGCTGAGTAGGAACTGGTAATTAAGTAATCGTTATCAAGAAGCAAGTGGAGGGAGAACTGAATCGTTTGACACCTGTTGGGTTTAGATAACTCCACAACTCCATTCTCTTTATTTCAACACATTAAGACAGAAATTGGATTGTGAACTATAAATGTGGAGTGTTCAAAATGTATTTGTCAAGTGTACAAAATACAAATACAAATACATTTTTGCTTTTGAAATTTTTTGCAAAAAATTAATTTCTTTATTTTCCTACATCTGGATTGCATTCACCTCCGTTCAGCCATTACAAAGTAAATGATTTGTTTTCCTGAGCGCATCAACAACAACCCTTGTAATTATTCCTCACTGGGGATGTGCACAACACTAGGACTCAACACTGTAGAGTAGTATGATACTATTTGAAGCCTACTTCAAACACAGTGCCCCCAGCGAGTTCTGATAGCGCCAGTGTCTATTTTATTATTTGCTTTATCTCTTTGTTGCGTGAGAGTTTATTTGTTTACATGAGAGGGATTGGAGGTTTGGTGATCTGAGCAAATTGCAGCAGAAAGTACTTCAGATGGGAATGACTGTAATTAGCATGCTCTTAAATGTGGAACGCTCTCCTAATGTTTTTGTTTACGTGGGGCAGCTGATCTGTGACTCGGTGCGGGGGCGGCCCACAGGCAGGTTAAAATCACTTGTCGTGCCAGAGATCATCATTATGAGCTTACAATTGGTCAGTGTTGATGAACAATCAATGCAGCGTCAGGTAGACACTCTACAACCAGCCTATGCTGTCAGATTTTGGGTGTAATTTTGTATTTATAGTTGTGTTTTCCAGAGTGGATAATTTGAAAATATGAGTGCGTTTATGTGTGAATGTTTGTATGTGGTCATGCTCATATGTTTTGGCTCATGTTTGTTCTTTTTTCTAAGCTTTCTGAACTGCCTTTCCTTAATCTCTGCATCTACACTGAAGCATATGTTCCATGACACTCATTAAAAGTCAATTAAGAATTTGCTGTGTGCCCAGTTATTCAGTCAGTGATTATATTTCACTGGAGGATAATATCCAGGTAAATTAAGATTTCGATTGAATTCAGCCCTGGTTGTCGCTGCATCTCCATTTCACATCATGGAACAATTGAGATCTTATCATGGATTAAAGTGGGGGATATTACACCTAATTTAAAATATGCACATCTACAACTGCACGCACAGCTTAAGCATCCGCCATGATATTGTGAAAAAAAGAAAAAAGAAAAAAAGAGCGAAACAATTAAGCGCCTTACGCACAAAACTCAAAAGGCTGTGAGATACAATTCATTAAATTGGCAGAGGAATTCAGGGCGGAAACACGGCCTTAAAGAGTTCTTGAGAGAGATGAAGGGAGGCAACTAAAGAGAAGGAGACACGAAAGGAGCAAAGAGGAGACAGGAAGTTGGGAAACATTGCAAAGGGGGTGCCATGGTAGTCAGGTGACAGCGTGACAAAGTTGTGCTTGTTTAAAATGGAAATCTTCCCAGACTTCCTCCCTCTTGCCCTCTCTCCCTCCCTCAACCCCCTTAGAGCCCATTGCGAACGCTAAGCTCCGGCATCTGAAGTGGCAACACTTGAGATGGTGAAAGTGACAACATCTTAGCATAAGCTGAGGGGCTAAAGTGAAAGTCAGTGCGAACCCCCAACCAACCTCTCTTTCCACCCACATCCTTCACCCCTGCTCTGTCATCCCTCTTACCCCCCCATCCACCCCACGCCTGGGCCACACAGCAACCATGCTGTGGCTGCTTGGACAGCCAACCTGCCTTCTACAATGGAAAAGTTGCAGGTAGAGAGCAGGGAGGAGATTTAAAACGTGAAAATAAAAGGTGAAAAGTTGAGAAGAAAGGAGGAATCTCTCTTTGTCTCGTCTCTTTCTGAGTTTCACTGTCCTCGTCGGTCCTTCCTTCCACTTCCAGTCACAGGTGCCTCCAAACAGAACTGGAAGCATGTAATCCGCCCAAATCCAGCCTCTTCCGAGGAGTGTAAAACCAGGAATGTTCTGTGGGGGTCACTGGATTAGACAGAATTCATGGTGGTAGCTTGGCTTGAGAGGTGGAATTAGCGGAGTAGGGAAAAAAGGGAGAGGAGACTGAACTGGTTTTGTATTAAAATGAGCTTACCAGGTGGTCTCCCTCCCAAAAGTGGACACAGTGTGTCAAGTAATCTGAAAAGCCCCCGGGTGTTTGTTGCTCATTGGCCAGAGGCCTGGTAAAAAGAGAGAGCGAGGGACTGAGAGAAAGCGAGAGAAAGAAGGGGGGGCTGGCTAGGGAGGTGGCACTGATGTGGCCATTGAGGCCTCAGTGAAATGTCTGTCAGGCTTGGTTTACCACAACCACAGCAGTGATTAGGCCCCTTTTGATGACAGGTTTAGTTTTCTGTCCATTGGCAAGAAAGTGAGAATGGACAAGAGGGAGGGGTAGGGGAGCGGGGTTGGGTTGCATTGGGAGACTTTGGGGGTGGGCGTTTACGCACTGTTGCAGGAAAACGGGAGGGGTGGAGATGGGGTGGGGTGGGGGGGGTGTATATTAATGTCTTGCACCAGGGAGCTCCTACGTAATTTCCCAGCGGGTCGTGGGGTCAGGTTTGTATTTAGTTAGTGGTAATGATCTCGTTAGGGATCTGAATGGACCACCGTCTAAGCCCATTGAGGACAGCGAGTGTGCCTCCCCATCCCCCACCTCTGCCTGCCTTGTGTGGGCTTACACAGCCTGTGAACTGTGATTAATGGACTTCCAGGGCTTAATAACTTGCAAAACAGTATTAAACAAGGGAGGCCCCGGGACAATCGGAGAGGCTACCCAGGCGGAGTAGGAGGTGGCTGTAAACAGTGCCCGGCAACAATTGCAATGCATGGAATTAATTGAGATGGGCCACTCACAATGCTACAGCTGGCTAGTGGCAGGGAGCCAGGCCTGGGAGAAAGCTTCACTGGTGCTTCCAGGTGGCCCAGACCAGGCCAGGCCTTTTCAGTTTTGTAAGTGTTAAAAAATAGAAGGGGAGAAAGGCTACATTTGTGATGGGGAGACAGTGAGAGGAAGCCATTGAGCAGAGACAAGAAAGAGATTAAAGAGCACAGAAAGTGATAAGCAGATAATGGGGGGACACATTCAATGGAACAAGTAATCCTTGACATGCAAGCACAAATATGAAGCCTTTTGTCTCTTGTGTCTAATTCAAGCCAGAATGCGTAAAGTGGCAAAGAAAGAATAGTGATCCACATTAACACAGTACACAGAGACAGATAAAACACTCATCTGTCCAAGTGCACACACACATACACAAACACACACATTTCATCACCAACTCCCACCCTCCCCACATCTTCTGGCCGTCTTATATTCTTTTTTTTCCCCCACCCTTGTGCCCTCTTGTCTGGAAACAAATGATCCCAGCATGGAGTCATGAGTACTGATGTGTTCAGACCACCCTCCACTCTGTCACAGAGCTCGTCTTTTCTCCCAAGCATTGGTGTGCATTTTATGCCAGTATAATGTATCTCAAATTTGTAAATATAAGCAATGGGGACCACTTGTGCCGAGGGAAAAGCACTTTTTAATGGACATAAGAACTACGTTGGTCTATTTTGTGGGAATGCTTCTGTTGAATAGATGAGAATTTAATTGACTGGTGTGTGGCCAGTGACAGTTATATTTTTCATACAATTAAAATGTTTTGTGATCTTGTCCAAAAAATAATTTCTGGAAGTATGTTTGAAAATTAATACCAGAAATAACAGTGATTGGATTTCCATTGTTGAGACAAACAATAACGCCAGCACGATTCTAGCTACTGCAGAAAAAAAAGATACTGGCATGAAACTGCAAAATTGCACAGTGTGTGTTCAATTATAGGTAATTATGAAACAATTTGGAAAGCATTTGATTAAAATGTGAACAGGTAGTTTCTCCCATCATGAGGCATGTGAGATAAATGTTTTTGTTGAACACAATGTAACCATTGTTTTTATCCCTTAATCTCTTAAAAATATATTTGGTGACAATATTATACTGAAAAAATAGCATCATGGTGAAACATATATGTAATTCCTATATTCCTTTCCTATATTTTGTCTTTCTTCAACAGGAAAAATCAAAATGATCCACATTAAGATTAAAAAATATAGTTTCAACATGTTTGTCTTTGGTTATATAAGAGGAAAAAAATGAATAATTGCATGAAAGAGAAACGCAGCAAACAGAGGAGGCTTAGCTGTTTCTGCTGTTTGACATTTTCTCTAGTGTGTTTGGTTTTTTCTCAACAGTAACTCATCTCCAAATGAGTGACACTGGGGTCATCCTAATCTGCTTTTCTTGCAGATCAGAGATGAGCTGGACAAAAGCTCACTTTTCCATTCACTCTTGTGTAGAAGTCCCAAGATGTCCTCAAAGTATTTGCCCAAACCCTTTACTTAATCAGCGGCTGAGAGGTTATTCAGAGCCACAGTCTGATGCTCCTTCCAGGTTTCTGATATGTGTGCGTGTGTGTGCATAAGATGGATGTGAAAGAAAACAGTCAAAAACACTTATGAGCAATTCTACAGCAGAAACTGATGAAAACAAAAACACAAATTGATCAGATTTGAGATATTAATATATTCATTTTAGATACATTTTAGCCATAATTTATCTTTATGTAGTCGCTACAAATTTGTATTATATGCAGTTGTTACAGATTCATTTACAATTACATTAAATTATGACATTTAATATATGTGTATGGGAATACATACTGTTGCATTATCTCTCTATCTCCCTCTCTCACCTCCCAGCTGTCGCCCATACTCCCCCACCCCGCTCACCCTCTCTTGCATCAGGGTGTGGGTGCAGTGGGGGCCTTGGCCCTGACGAGGCCAAGAAGGGAGCCACTGCTGTGCTAAGCCTCTGGCTCCCTGCTCCCTCCCCACCTCCTCACATCATGAATAATGGAAGAGAGAAATACATTTATCTTTTAATAGCCCCGGCCCCCTGGCTGAGACCGTTCAGTCTGGCCCAAACCGCCACAGCACAGAGCTGAGGTTTCTGAACATCCCACCCCCCCATGCCACCCCACCCCACCCGTGATTGTCTCTGCTCCTTTTGAAGTTGGGCGCTTCTTAGTGTCCTAGAGATGGGTAATCAGGCTTGATTTTGGAAGGGTCAGGCCATCTTTTGAAGGGGCGGTCATCCCCAAGTTCGACCAAGGAGGGCTACGCTCATTGTCTGTGCAAGAATTACTGTAATTTCATCAGACATATTCACTGCCCAGTTTCCAATTTAACAGACTCAAAAACGTAGATGAAGAGAGCATCTTGGTCGTGCTACGAATGCTGTAGCAGGGTTGTATAAGAAGATTGTATAATGCAAATTGCCAGCTGTGAGATAATTGTGAGGTAGAAATATGGTGCTTGCTTGTATTCAACTTTGATGCTGAAAGAAGGGTTCTGGTATTCATTCAACTGTGAAGTCTTAAGAGAAATAACTAAAATAAAATAAATAAAAATATCCAAGACTGGATTATTGAGACAATGTGGGTTGTGTAGTTCATCCAGTAATTCATGCGCTAAACATTTCTCTTTTGAAACTCCTGCCTCCAAGATGAACATCTTCATTTTTTAAGAAATAAAAAACAACATATGCCCTTGTGTATATTTTCTATAAACTTAGATTTTTTTTTTTTAATTATAATGGTAAGTTTTTACAATGAGAACACACAGGCACAAACAGACTGATGCACTTCAAACAAACCTAATACAGTTGACACATTAATACTAAAACTAGATATGTGCATCAAATAAAGACACTCTGTCCACCTCTGTTGTGACACTATTCCTAATAAGATACTATGATTTCAAATCAGCCAGGCCCTTAATGCGCTACGTATCTGTGCACCATAATGTGGGAATAACACCGTCTTTCTCTATTTAACTAGGATCAGGAGGATTTCAGTCCAGCCTCCTCGTCCTCATTTTTTTTTTTACACATCTGTATGTATGGGCTCTGGGGAAGGCAAGTGTAGCTGGATACCTTAACCCTCTGTTTGTCTATGCTGATTTAAGGCTCAAACAGCCCTCACTGTGACACCAGCAGTAAAAGAAACAGCAGAGGGACTGAATCAGCCTGCACTGGCTCCGATAGTCATTCGACGCTGAATTTGTTCAGCTGAGTAGTTAGTTTATAAAACAATTATTCACACAATAATCAGTTATTTTTGCTGTAGTGCATAGTGAGTGCTAAACAGGTTTGTCTACCTGAAGGCACGGTTTAACAGTATTACACATAATCCAAGATTTCTTTAATAAAATAGTATTTTTTATGACAGAACATTTTTATTTAAATACATGCATAAAGTAACAGATTAGACTTTTTTTGTGTAGGAGACGTTTATGTTAAAAGCTGTCTTTAAAATAAATAAAAGTGTTTCTGCTTTTTCAGTGTCAACAAAAACATGATTTCCAAGGATTAAAAAAGGGTTTTATTGGGCCAAATTCTTTGCTAATTTTCAAAATTTTATGGAGTGCTAATGTTAATGGATATGTGGGTGCCACGTGTAAATTAAAAACTTGTTTTATACTAAGACAATTGAACTGTATTTCACCACCATAGGCAATAACAACTTTCATTGCAAGGTTTTTTTAAAATCTACTTTCAGGTTTGTTGGTGCAATATATACATATATAGGAGTCGACAATACCAAGGCACAATTTGAGAGATTTTTAAGTCAGATATTTTATGTCACTAACTTGTGATCAGATTATCTGAAAAATACAGGGAACAAAACACACTCGAGAAACACTGAAGCTGACATCACTTTTTCAGCCAACAATAACAAGTTCAAGCACACACTTCTTCCCAACATGCCCCCTCCTCCCCCTCTCCCAACACACACACACACACACACACACACACACACACACACACACACACACACACACAGCGTAACCTAAATCTCTTTTCTCCATATCCACACACACAACCCATACGGCACCAAACCCCTCTTACCCACCACTCCCCTGCACCCAAAGCCTTCAAGCAGCCCCGGGCTTGTGTAGTCATGCGTCAGTTGCCCGGCGTTGGGGATGAGGCCTTGCTAGCCGTGGCTGTAGCTGGGTCCTAGCCAGCAACTCCTCAGCTCCCTGCTCTGCTCTATGGAAGGCAGAGAAGCTGAAAGCACCATTTATCATCACTTGTGTGGGCAGCATCACCACGGCAACGCTCAGGCTGGCAAATGCCACTGCTGTGAATACTAATGAGGCTCTTGGCAGGCCTGTGTTGGCGTCAATGGGGCCAGGGTTGTACTCTACGTGTATGTGTGTTTGTGTGTGCATGCGTGCGAGCGAGTGCTGGGCTCTAGGAGGGCTACAGTAGAGGTAAACAGTCCAAAGGAAATCAATTAAGTGTTTCCACAGTGTTTGGCAAGCACTCTAATCTTCAGCACCACATTTTAAAATAAGGGCGGAATCTGCCTTTAATACCGCCTCTGCTTTCTGCATGACAATAAACAAGCAGGCAACAATAAACAGCCCAGCACAGCCGAGCTTGACTAAGTCCTCCAGTCTGTACTTTGAGAAAACACAAGTGAAGTCATTATTCCAGAGTTCTTTAGCTTTCTTCCCCATGCAGTGTGTCTGTTCTTACAACAGAACATTGTGTCATGAAACTAAATAACAATAATTATTTACTCAAGGTTTCATTATTTTATGAACATAACGTTTATTAGTGAAACAATCTCAGATGATTTAAAGTTGTGTTGTGCATCCCTGAATGCAGGCTGCCAGGCATTTGAGCTAATGTAATGAAGTATCAGCAGTGCAGTGACACGAATTAGGGCGCACCTGCCTTTTTGCTACTGACACTAGCTTTTAGTTTCAGTGGGGCCTTCACATTGTCACCTGTCAGGGATGCTCTCTCTCTCTCTCCCTTCTCTCTGTTTCCCTGTGACTCTCATGTTAGAGTGATGCTGTGAATAAATTGGGCTGGAGCATGCCTGCTCTGCTCTTTATTGATTCAGGCACTTTGATTGAGCAGGGATCTAATCAATTCTTCAGTGGTAGTGAGATGCCAGAGTAAAATTATTCTTAGGCAAACCCTTCAAACGACTTGTCATTAATTTGCCTCTTTACTGGCACTTGTTTGCTGGGAACGAGATGCGTTTTGGGCTTTCTCTGTCTATTAGCGGGGTTGTGCTCCTGGGATTTTCATGGGCTGCTAAGCTTAGGGGGGAAGAGAGAGTGTGTGTGTTTGTGCTTTGTGTACAAATCTGTTTATGCGTATGTGAACTGGGGGTGATTGGGCACACTATGCTTGCTCATCCTTACAGAGTGACTTATTAGTGCTAATTGGGAAGGACAGTTCAAACAAGCACAGAGGAGTGGTTGTCACACAAGCGTGACATGAGTGCAGAGAGGCAGGCAGTGCCGGGTGCTCTTTCCAGCTTCAGCCCTCCCTTTTCCCAAACCCGTCCCCTCCCTGTGTCTCCTCCTCCCTGGACCCCCCTTCTGGTTGTCCCCAGCCCCCGGCCTGGCCCCGCAGAGTGGCCACAGAGTGGGCTCTTTGTCTGGACACGGCCATTAGCAGTCAGCGGACTTCAGAAATGTGAGCGGGACAAGGCAGTGGACAGAGGCGCAGACAGAAACATGGCTGTCTGAGACACTTAGGAAGTCAACAGCTGACGGAAGGGCCAACACAAAGGAGGAGCTGCTGAAGCATGGGGAGCGTGATCTGCATAGAATATAGACCTCCCTCCCTTCGCTTGTGCACTTCGTGGCGAGCACACGCAAACAGCCGCATGAGCCCGCGCACACACATTATGCACATAAACATGCCTGATATGCTACTGAAGAAGGCAAACGCACACACACACAAGACTGCACACAGATGTGAATGTGCTACATCAGTGCCTCCATTAGCTGGTGCAGAAGATGCACTGACACCACAATATGATTGGAAAGGCATTCCCTCTGCCCTGAACCCTCTAGTTAATGATGAATCAACCGGTGGTGCATCGACACTAAGACCTCTTCCTGGAAAATGCTCCATACTTCTATTTAGCGCGTTTTTGCTAAAAGATGCTAATTCCAATGATTATTTAGTACCATAATAGCTGCAATTATATTCTGCACAAACTGATATAAGGTATAAGCACCAATTAGTAACTGGTCATTATCTTAAGCATTTGGTGCAGGGAGAGTGAAGTAATAGGCAACCATTCAGTAACCCTTGCTCAGAAAAATGACTGCATAGTGCCTCAGTAATTAGTGGAGCTTGTTTGCCTTTAGTCTTGAAAGTGGGTTGTATATTCACTAACCTGCACTACTGCTTATTGCTTCCAGTCACATTTCGCTATTATAGAGACAGCCTTGCTATTAATGGGTAGCATGAGGACAGTGCCATGTATTAATTATTCTCTATTTGGTTATGACAAGAGGGTGCTTTCAATGAAGTAGCCTTTTCTCTGGAAATACATAGCATGTACCTGTATAATTGCTGTGTAATACATTTTTTCTTTTTTTTGTTATTTCAGAAATGGACACAAGAGATGGAACCAAATATCTGTATGAAGATGGCGCCAAATAAGCCAAATTTCCATACAAACGTGTTTAATGCTCAGCTGAAAGAGGGTGGTTTCATGACAATAATAATGGAAAATTCTGGAATATATAAAAAGCACTGTGTTCAAATGGTATATAATGGTGCTGTGTGTGTGTGTGTGTGTGTATGTGTGTGTGTGTGCTTTCTCAAAGCCAAGCCAGCGAGGATCACAAGAGCTGTATCAAAGCACTCGGCCACCATGCGAAATGTCTTCTCGCAGCAGGAGGTTGTGGGATTGTTGTCGGCATCCCAACTCTCTTTGAATGTCAGCCTCACTAACAGGGCAGTTGGCCTACACGGCACTGCTGACAACACAGCTACACTTTCAACTTTTATTCTTTAATTTCCCCCCCCCTTTTTTTTTGCCTGGCACAGCGCCTCTCAACGGCAAAGAAGAGATGACAAGACACATGAACTATCCTGAAACATGTTCACTCCATCCTTGTGGGAGACACATTGTATGTGTAGGTGGACATGTGTTGAGGTGAACCTCGGGTCAATGTGTATTATTTAAGGCGACGTATGCCGTGGGATTTTTTTCTTCACGGTGACACATACAGGACTTGTGGAACATGCAGCCCAATACGCTGCAGAGTATCCGGACAGCTGAGCACAACAGCTTTGCACATAAATCAAGCGCACCCCAACACACTGGGCCTGCCTAATAGATGTTTAACTAAACCCCCTCATTTCAAACAGTTTGACCCCAGTTCGCCAAAACACAATGTGAGAACTCCCTGAGGATTAGGCCCTGACCTCGCAGGGA